>JAQQPU010002907.1:0-16949 GCA_029168905.1 Artemia sp. Kazakhstan ARC1039 | reverse complement strand
AATAAAAGAAACTAAGGTAAATCACAGCCATTTAAAAAACGGAGAAAGGCGTAAATATTTTGGGTCAAAACCTAGGTAGTGACAGTGGTAGGGCAACAAAAGAAACTAAGGTAAATCACAGCCATTTAAAAAATGGAGAAAAGCGTAAATATTTTGGTCAAAACCTAGGTAGTGACAGTGGTAGGGCAACAAAAGAAACTAAGGTAAATCACAGCCATTTAAAATACGGAGAAAAGCGTAAATATTTTGGTCAAAACCTAGGTAGTGACAGTGGCAGGGCAACAAAAAAACGGAGACAAGCGTAAATATTTTGGTCAAGACCTTTGCTTTGCTCATTCGTTTTTAATGTAAAATACAAGTAAAAATAAGAATTATTGATTGAAAAAATTGAATTATAGAAAATAACTATAGGTTATAGTTTGAAAAAGTTATAAGTTTGGCTTTTTGTGTCGTCCTGAAAACTTCTATCAATATTGGTTTTTCTTTTTTAATCCTGTACTGAGAGTATTTGAGCAGAGGTTTTGACCGAGATATTTGCATTTTTTGTTTCTCCCTTTTTTTTGAGTGGCGGTGACTCACTTCCTGTCCTTCTGTTGTCCTCCTTTTCCACGTTTGTTGATTCTGAGCCAACGGGATCTCAGAAAATATTGGATTATTGATCACCAATCTGATCGTTCTGCCAGTTGAAAGGAAATTTGAGGCATTGTCAGTGGGTCGAATTGAGGTGACTTCCAACAATATTTTTTTTCCTTTTTTAATCCTGTACTGAGAATATTTGAGGAGAGGTTTTGACCGAGATATTTGCATTTTTTTGGTCCCTTTTTTTAAGTGGCTGTGATTCAACTCACCTCCTTCTGTTTTTCTCTTTTCCCACGTTTGTTCACTGTGAGCCAGAAGGGTCTCAGAAAATATTGGATTATTGTTCACCAATCTGATCGCTCTGCCAGCTGAAAAGTAATTTGAGCCATTATCAGTGGCTCGAATTATTGTGTTTATTTTTAATTTGCTGACTTACGTGAAATTTAAATAAAAGGGTCATTAAAAAAAAAAAAATGTCAATGGTTGGCAGTTTTAAAAGTGATCGATATCTGAAATTACTTTTTTCTAGTTACAACAGAACTCATACTGGAGAAAAACTGTTCAAATAATTTAGTTTTTCTCCAGTATGGAGTCTGTTGTGATTGTTTTGATAAGCAATAGATTTCAGGTATATTTGGTTAGTTTTTCTTATATTTATAAATTGTTAAAACAATTTTTTTCTTCTGTTAGTAGATATACCGAAATTTTATGTACAGTTTATATATATTGTCATAATTAGAAACTAATATTTTGAGAAGCATTCCCCTTCATATATTTTGATCTCAGTCCTAATACACCCTTCTACCCTTTGATACGGCTTCGATTCGGGGTATTCTTTAACTAGGAAAGTTTCAATAATAAACTTGAATTTATTGATTAGGTTCCAATTGTAGTAATTTGCAAGCATACATCTTTTACGAATTGCTTAAAAGCTTTAAACTTTCTTTACCAAAATAGTTCCGTACATTGCTGGCGTAGAATATAATTAGGAGAGAGCAGATTTACATAATGAACACAGTATTAGAACTTATTTCTAATACTTTCTCCTGTATTTGTTATTTAAACGAAACACAGTCAAGAAGTTTGCTGAATGTAAATATATTTAGAATTGGGCTATATATTTGCACATTAGTGGTGGGGCCTGGGGGCTAGGTTAGGGCGCTTAACAAATAGTTTACTCCCCCCCCCCCCCAATGTGCAAATATATAGCCCAAATTGTATTATTATATAAACTAAAGGTTATATGAAGGTTATATTTCACTAGGATTAACCCAACTTCACTTCTTGGATGTGTTTCGTTTAATCAACAAGTACCCTTTTTTTCACTGCCTGTGACTTACCTTTTTTTGTACAGCGTTGTACAAAGCCAGCATATTCTAGCCAGACAAACTTTAGAGCAAATTATTTTTTATTGAATTATTTATTTTCAGCGTCAAATTTTATATGTTTGTAATATGTATTTTGTGAATAAAGACGAAGATTCTAAAGGGAGATTCAGGATGCTTAATTCAGGAACTACCTTAACTAACTTAACTTGATCAGCTTATTTACTTAGTTTTTTTTTTTTATTTAAGTACTTTTTTTTCTTTTTTCTCTTAAGTCATACGAACTTAAGAAGTTAATAATTGGTCTCAATCTTCTTTCTAAAGATAGAATTGTTTACGAAAAAAGCTGACAATCGAAAAGTAAGTAAAAGAATAAAAGTTTTAGCATGCAACGCCGTTCAAGTCTACTCAACGAGATAAACCAGGGAATAAGCTAAAAATGATGTTACATTGGGACTTAATGGATGACCTTATTTGGAATCACTGAGGGATTCTTAATAGAACAGGTTGATATCTCATTAGGAATCACCGAGGGCTTTTCAGTAGAACATGTCGATACCTAATTAAGAATCACCGAGGGTTTTCAATAGAACAGGTTGTTACCTCATTAGGAATCACCGAGGGCTTTTCAATAGAACAGGTTGATACCTCATTAGGAATCGCTGAGGGCTTCTCAATAGAGCAGGTTGATACCTCATTAGGAATCACTGAGGGCTTTTCAATAGAACAGGTCGATACCTCATCAGGAATCACCGAGGGCTTTTAATAGAACATGTTGATACCTCATTAAGAATAACGGAGGGCTTTTCAATAGAACAGGTTGATACCTCATTAGGAATCACTGAGGGCTTCTCAATAGAACAGGTTGATACCTCATTAGGAATCACCGAGGGCTTTTCAATAGAACAGGTTGATTCATTGATAGTTTGGTTTTCAAAACACAGTTCATATAGCGGGAATGTGTAGAATTTCGTGGGGCTTGATTATGGGGAATACTTTCAAGTGCATTTGAGAGCGGACTTGGTCAAATTGCGTTTTAAAAACTTGTTCTTTTTTTCCTTTAGCTATTTTTTATTTCTAATATTTAAAATATGAGTTTTAGCATGTAATATTATTTGAGCTCTTTTGGGGATGAAGTCAGGGAATAAACTAATTCTAAAATTACATTGGGACTTTATCTAGGACCTCATTAGCAATCATTAAGGGCTTTCCAATAGTGCAGGTTGATTTATATCTAGTTGCAGTTTTCAAACACGGATCATACAGTGGGATAACTTCTAAAGTTGGGGGGTGGGGGGGGGCTTAAATGTGGGGAATATCTTCAAGCGTATTTAGAACAGACTTGGTCAGATTAGCTTTTAAAAATATTTTTTCCTTGAGCTATTTTTATTTGAATTATTTATAATATTACTTTTTGCATGTAATTTCATTTGCGCTCTCTAGGGGATTAAGCCAGAGAATAAACTAAGAATAACATTAGATTAGGACTTAGTCTGCCAGAGGCAAGTTACCTTGTCATCATAAGAAATAAATCCTGTGTAATATCTGCCTTTAGTTAACACGAAAAAGGAAAGAGAATTGAAGATATTCATGAGACGAGGGGATAAACTGGCTGAGGATACATGTCGAGTTTAAATGCATGATTATAAAAAATCAAAATTACTTGAAATTATAAGCTGTCAATTTTTTTTTTTACTGTTAATGAATTCTATTTGTCGAACATAGATCATTTTTAGGTTTTGGGTATGGTGAAAATTTCTACGATATAAAATTTTTTTAAATAATTCTCTGAGTGAGAAGTAAATTATGTATTTTGAATCAAAAACCGAAAAAAGTGAATGCCGTGAAAGCTATAATAAAGGATGATAAAATCGTACAAATCACGAAATTTTGGGAGCGGTACTACACCCCCCTTGCCCTTTCACGTGTGCGCTTTTTTGGCTTTAGTTTATTTCCTATTTTGTTTTCTCCTCTTCATATTTTTTTTCACTTTGGCTGTATCCGAAAGAAAATTCCAATTATAATTCATTTAGGACGGCAAACACTTTATTGTGAGCTAAATACGTGTTTCGAATATTTATTGTCTTTATAATTTTTTATTAACAGTGTTTATAATTTTAGTATCATAAGCACCTGTTTGTACATATTGGTCCTGCAAGTTATTCCGACCCCTTACTAGAAACAGTGGACATTCGACAAATCCATGACAAATTCCCTGAGAAGAAGGGTGGATTAAAAGAACTCCACGACAAAGGGCCTCAGGATGCGTTTTTTCTTGTCAAATTCTGGGCGGATCTAAATAATGTCGACGACGATCATAATAGCTTCTATGCAGTTACCTCTTTGTAAGTTGTTTTTTTCAACCCGTTATTTTAAATTTCTGTTAGCTAGTTTATCTTTCAGATAGTGCCAAGGCCGTACCCAGGATTTTTTTTCGGAGGGGGTTTTACTAAAAAAAACTTTCCGGGGGTGGGGTTACACAAAAAAAACCCTCAAAAAACGCATACAAAATCTATTTATATCCATTTTTGTTACGTTTTTACGAGTCAGACAAGCATTTTTTTTTGGGAAGGGGGGATTCAAACCCCCCTAACCCCCCCCCCCCCCCCCTCTGGGTACGGCCTTGTATAGCGCATACGACATGGGTCTATTTTGAAGTCTAATCGTTCTTTAAAAAAAAAACACAAATCACTTGATTTAACAGTCATAAGGTCTATTGCCAAAATAAGGAAGGGAAAATGGATTAGAAGCCTTAATTTAAGCCAAAAGAGGCATTGGTTATGATAAAACGTTATGCATAGTTTTGGTAACGTTATTAATAGTTTTGGTAACGTTATGCATAGGCCCAGATTTACCAATAGGCCCACTAGGCCGGGCCTAGGAGCGCACAATACCCGGGCGTGCAATAAATTATCACTGAAGGATTCTCTTACAAAAACTACACTGATGTGATATATCTTCAAAGTGCCGGGTGCACTCCGCCACCACGCTGCCTTTTCAGAGAGAAGCTATTAAAACAAAAACACAGGTATTCCGTGGCTGCTTGGAAACTGTCAGACGTCGCCCAATAATGGCAGCTGAGAGTTCTGTATCACCTCTGACTTTTATTACTTTTGGCTGGTCAGTTGTGTTGAGATCAGCGCTTCCACTATCCCCAAATTCTTGAGGTTTCCCTAAAAATCTCGAAAATAAGAAGCAAAAAGCACTTGGGCCTAGGAGCGTCAAAGCTTTAAATCCGGCCCTGGTTATACACCGGGTACTTGGAAGCCAAGCGAGCATTTTTGCTTATACGTACAGATGCACATAAATATATAAAATGGGGACGAATTTCATGCCTAGTTTTGGTAAGACTATTGTTTTGTCTTACGACTGTGGAATTTAATTGAAACTTTCATTTTTTTTCTGTGGGGGGGGGGGCCCCCCCCCCCCCCCATATAAGAAGATTTTGAATAACGCAAAAAAATTTGTTATCTGGTCCTCCAAAGATTTCAAGATTCATATTTTTTTCTATGCCTGTCGTCCGAGAGGATATATAGCTAGCTGATAAAAAAAAAAAAAAAAAAAAAAAAAAAAAAAAAAAAAAAAAAAAAAAACAAGCGATAAAATATAAGAATAATCAAGCAAACCAAGAAAACGAGGGTGAATTTCATCCAGTGTAAAAAAAAAACGAGTGGATATATTCTAGTTGATTTAATAAAGTTAATTTAATAGGCTAATTTAATTTGGCTAGTTTGGGCTGAGTTAAAGACACATGTGTATTAGCGAAACGGTTTTGATAAGAAAAACGGACCATTTAGAGGTGGTTCTCTGTTATTGCTCTGATTGCCACCATTCTCGTTTAATATATGGTGGCTGTCACCTGCTCATATGCTATTTCTTTGGACTCGCATCGCGACGTTCTCATGAAGTCATCACCGTGTTCAAGTTCCGAGCCCTGTAACGGGCTGATGTTGCTAAGTTCAAACTCAGTATTACCGAACAAAAATCAATCCTACCACGCCACTAAAGGAAATAGGTGTTGATTTGCTTTTCTATATTATCTGGTATCTATTCAGGTACAGAATTTAAAGTACTCAAGATAGAGTAGAAATCTATGTATTTTACACCATCTATAATATTTGGCGTACAAGGAAACAGATAGCGTTTCTTTATATTTTACTATGCTGACTGACTTCTTGATAAGTTCAATGATCGCCAAATATGCAAAGGAAAGAGTCCAGGTCCATCTGTAAGTATTGTTTCGGGGGAGGAAAGGAAAGGCTATAATGTAAGAATTTTGTAGTGATAATTTGATTAAGAAGTGCCCAACAACTCAGGAGAGGATTTTGTTTTTTGGGGTGGGGGTGGGGGGAGGAGCCTGGGTGCTGATATCTCCCCATGCGCATGTTCGTTGCGCATGCGCATGTTAAATTCTCTAAAACCTCGATTTTAAAGTTCGTAAATGATTTTATTTTTTTTTTCCGCTTAACAATCAGTGATTGCTTTGCAAGTTACATAAAGATAGATAGATAGATAGATAAACTTTTATTTTCACCAAAATCTTCATGGCGCTGCCAAATTTATTTGGTATAGTCACATTAAAACGCATTAGTCACATTATACAAGCATAGTCACATTATAGTCACATTACAAATTGAATATTTAACATTTTAAGTATATTTAAGTTTAAAAAAAAAACACTAACTAATCCTTCTGATTTTCTTTGTACATATTTACATAACTAAGTACAAAACTTTTCGCTACCGCTGATGGGCACAGCGTACCGGCTGAATTTTCTCAACAGGCACTGCAACCCTGCGCGGGAGTCGTTTTTTGTAGATTGAGGGGGGAAAAGGGTTTTGTGGATTGGGTGGATCAGAGATTTTCTTCCGAAATGCATGCAGAGTTTCTCTCTTCTTTTTTTCAGAGTTTGCATTTTAAAATTTGTCAGCAGCTCTTCGTACGACATTTATGCCTGCTTTAATACTATCATTAGAGCTCTTTTCTGAACTCTTTCGATCCTGGCGCTTTGCTCAGTCGTGAGTCCAAAATGCCATACAGGAGCTGCATATTCCAGAATTGGCCGAATAAAAGATGTAAATATTCGGAGGAGGTGATCTGGAGGGGCGGCATGTTTCGACATAAGCTTGAGTATCTGCAGCCCAACATTACCCCTTTTACTAGACTAGATGTCTAGTCTAGTAGACATCTTTCCTAGTAGGCCTAAAGTAAATTTCGAAACTAATTTGAATTAGTTGACAGGTCCATTTTTCATATTTTGATTAGCCGAAATCTAGATTTTCTTCATGTTTCTTAAGTTCTAAGATCAATTTTTTCGAGTAATGGAAATTTTAAATTTGGCTTATTCAGGTCATTTTAGTTAATAACCTTACAAATTCTTACCCTAGAGCTTAGTTCCTTCAGTACCTCCGGAGATGTAAATATTCAAATATCCGGAGATGTCAGTGAGAATTCTCTAATCTTCCCTCAAGTGGGCCGCTGGATGAAAGTTTTTCCATTCTGGGGTGAGACTTGTTTGAAGGGCTCTTCTTTCACGTTTGTATGTCCTACGGAGCGTGTTCTTTGGTCTTCCTCGATGACGGTTGCCTTTTGGTTGCCAGTTGAGCAGCATTTTTGGAAGTCTATTGTTTTACATATGAACGATGGGTCCAAGGTTTCCCAGTTTAGTTGTATTATACAGTTCCAAGCTATACAAAGTATATAGAGTTCCGTGTGAGGTATTCCTCACAACGGAGGTGATGTCTGGTTGACCTCTGCGCGCATGGCTTCCGTTGTTGCTGACAAGGTCACTCCAGCTGATCCTCGGGATTCAGTGAAGACAATATTCTAAAAAGTCAACAATGTCTTTTTCCTGTTCTGCAATTAACTTTAGACATTCCATAGAGAAACCCAAAGCAGGCAAACATTGCTCTGGAACAACCTGAGTTTCAGCTTTTTAGAGTATACCGTGGATATACAGAGTGGTACAAGTTCTTATAATGCTGCGTTGGTTATGGCTATTCTGGCGCGTAGTTCTTTTTCGGAGTCCCCACTGGAAGTTACTGTACTTCTTAAGTACATGAGGTCTGTCTCCTGTTCGATGTCTTAATCTTTGGAGCTTTGTGACATTACAAGTCATTAAAGGTACATATCAATGACATTATATGTAAACTAGCCGAAAAGGTTCTCTTTGGGGGCACCTTGGATACCACAAGTATCTCCACTTGCTCAGGCCTTTCGCCCACGCCCACTTGTCACTTTCCTCGGGCGTCAGTTCAAATTAGAATTTAGTTAATATTTATTCTAAATTGGAATATTTACTACTGTCTGAGAAGTTTTCATTTGACTTTACTGCTATAAAACGTATTGTAGCCGTAAATAAAGGGTAGGACTCCTGCAGGGAATGTGGCTGTACTGCAAAACATCTCCAGCTTGTTTTTTAGAAAGCAATTTTAAACAAGAAAGCTTATAAAAAAGTTTTAGCTATAGAAAAAATATGTCACACTCATGTCCGGAAATCGGTCGTGTCTTTGAATTAAAATCAACTTGGTGGAAGTGATGAAAAACTTGAGCACCAGGGCTAATTGGAATAAAGCCAAGACAGATAGTCTCTGTGATAGGCAAACTTGGCATAAATTTTTTGAAGTTGTATAAAAATGATTCATTTCACTTGTTGATAGATAGTCTATCGTCCAACCTAGGTCAAAACTAATGTAGACTGGCATAGCGTAAGGGTGATTCAAATAAGTTCTGTGAGTCAATTGAAGGCAATTGGAGATCCCGTGTTACAAAACAGCTTTTGCTTGAAACAGCCTGAAAACACTCTCTTAGTGCATAATTGAACTCTTTAGACACACTTTATGTTCTGAATTCATTCCTGTTTGCAAATTGACTAACCTAACTTCTTTTTCTGACCTAAACACTAGAAGAACACTACGTTTCCATTCTCCATTCAAGACCTTTTCAGTCCAAATATAATAGATGGCAGTGTGAAAATTGTGTCCCAGCACTGCCTTCTCTTCAAATGCCTTGATGTCGCCCAAGCTATATACAAAACTTTGCTGACTTTTTTGTACTTTTAGTTGGTACGTTTTGTGCTTTATAGATATTAATAGGGGATTAATCCCCTTATGCTTATTAACAGGGGATACAATTGCGAAGGCTCTGCTTTCGCATATTTGTCTTTTTTTTATTATATCTTTTATTCTATAATTTATTTTTATATGATTTATATAAATGATTCAAATAAAAAAGTAATGATTTTGTTTAACAGGGGACGCAATAGCTAAGGTTCACTCTGTTTTTTGTTGTTGTTGTTTTTTTTTTCATGTATATTTTATCTTAATTTAAGTCCTAATTCTCATATATTTCTATTTAAATTTTTGTTTTATTTACAAGTAAAATAACGGCGTTGAATTGTTTTCAAATTTTCCGAATCCAACTCTTTGTTTTGTAAGAATCGGGATTGATGAGAATGTGTATTTGCAGTCAGAATGTATTCTGAACTTTTGAAGAATTTTATGTATTAAGGTTGAAAAAAAAATATTTGTTGAAATTTTATGTGTTGGGATTGAAAAAAAATAAATGTGTAGATCCTATATTTTATTTGAAATGTCTCTTATTTTGTAAGAATGAATATATTTATAAAAATAAAAAGCATGTTCTTCTTCAAAATTTTAGAATTTCTATGAATACATATATAGAATATATATCAGAATGTATTTACTTATTTTTCAATGCATATATAAGATAATAATACATTATTACCTCATATATGCACGGAAAAATAAGTCAATAATTACGCGGGGAACTTGGAAATTTTACTGCATAATGTTAGTAGTAGTAACAGTAGTAGTAGTGGTGGTAGTAATATATTTTATACAAGCCCTTAATTATTTTATATTTTTAGGTATGAAAGTCCAGAGAATATGACAATCACTTGTTCTACAAAAGTGTGTTCGTTTGGGAAACAAGTAGTTGAGAAGGTGGAGACGGAGTATGCTCACTTTGAAAACGGACGTTTTGTCTATAGGATAAACAGATCTCCAATGTGTGAATATATGATAAATTTCATCAACAAATTGAAAAGTTTACCAGAAAAATATATGATGAACAGTGTGTTAGAAAACTTCACAATCTTACAGGTAAATAATTTCCTAGACCACACTGCTTTTCCATTTACAAAAAATTAAGCAAGAAAAACGGGTTTTAATTTTATTAAAGCAGTGAATAAATAACAACAAAATAAGCACTTAATTAAAAACACTCCGAATATTTCGGCCCCACGTTCGGGAGACTAAACTTGATGGAGTTCAAAACCCGTTTTTCTTGCTTCATTTTTCGTATCTTACAGGTAGGTTTTTATACACTGATCTTCTGGATTTGAGATTCGGATCAGGCTCCAAATTTTATTCTTCTCTAACCTCGGCCTAATAGACAATAACAGTAATAAATTTTTAATTTTTTTCAAAAGATTATCAAAAGAGAACACAGAAGCTTGGCCTGTTTTTATCGTCATATATCCGATAACTATGACACCTTTCTATTTTTCTTATTCATCTTAAAATTGAAGGAATACCCGATATAAGACTCAGAATGGCTATTGGGAAGGTGTCGCTTCTTATTCTCATTTATCTTTCAATAGAAACACTAGGAAAGGAGAGGAGGAAAGGAGGGTATGTTTTTTTTTCTAGTCGTCTTATACACGTGGTGTGACGTGATAAATAAATCGTCTTAAGACGTGGTGAAACCTGCTTTCCACCTTCCTAAGGTGTAGAATAGGATTTTTTTTTTTTAAAAGAAAAACTTTTTGAATAGCAACGACCCTTTTTAAATAAGAGAATAGTCGCCAAAAAAATGTTAATGGTTTGTCAAAAAATGTCAATGTCAAAAACTTTGGAAAACTGAGAATGGGGAAAACTGGTCTGTCGTGGAAAACAAATAATTTACACCATCCTTTTTTATTATTAAGATCCTAAACACTGTATTTGCAGTTTTGTTTATTCTCTACCCAGGGGTGTAATTTTCTGAGGGGAGAGGGGGGGGGACAACTGCCCTTCTAAAACCTCCGTTTCCGCCTTTCTAAGGTGTAGAGTAGGATGTCACTTTAATAAAAATTTTACGAACAAATAAGCTTTCAACTGGGGAAAAATCCATTTATTTAGAAAGTGAAAAAAAGGTACAAAATTCCAGATATTTCAATCTCATATCCAGCGCCCTTCTTCAGTAGAAATATCTTCCATAGTATTTCTACTGAAGACGGTCGCTGGATATATGATCGAAATATCTGGACTTTTATACCTTTTTTTCACTGTCTAAATAAATGGATTTATCCCCATTTGAAAGCTTCTTTGTTTGTCATAGAAAGGCATTGTGGTCTAAGAAAACAGCATCTAATTCAAGGTGTTATCGAAAATCAACTTTTTACGTAAAAAGCTTTTTTTAAGAAGAACTTTTTGAATAGCAACGCCCCTTTTTAAATAAGAGAATAGTCGAAAAAAAGTCAATATTTAGGTATTTTAAAAGTAATCGGATTTCTGAAATTGCTTTTACTAGTAACAAGAGATTTCATGCTAGAGAAAAACTTTTTAATTGATGTAGTTTATCTCCAGTATGGAGTCTGTTGTGATTGTAATGATAAGCAGTAGATTTAAGTTACATTTGGTTATAGTGATTATAGATTCAGGGTTAGCTGTTTGCTAACAATTTGTTTCTTATATTGGTTTCTACCAAACTTTTCTGTAGTTTGTATGTGTTGTGATAATTAGAAAAAAATGGAGAAGCTTTTCCCTCCATATATTTTGATCTGAAGCCCAATTCTTCCTCCCCCACCTTTTTTAGACTCTTATTCGGGGTTTAACTTAATTATGAAAGTTTGAATAGTAAACTTGAATATGTTGATTTGGTTTAGATGGTACCAATTTTAGTAATATGCAAGCATACATCTTTTGTAAATTGCTTAAAAGCTTTAAACTTTCTTTAGCAAAATAGTTCCGTCCACCAGCATGGCTGGTGTAGAATATAATTAGGAGAGAGCGCATTTACATAATGAGCATAGTATTAGAAATTATTTGAGCAAGGATCTTGATTGAAATATTTGCAATTTTCTCATTTTTTACTTGGCTGTGGTTTGCCTTCTTTTTTGTTCAGCGTTGTCCAGTTTTGTTATTTTTAGAAAGCGATATCTCGGAATTTATTGGATTATTGATCTGATTCCACGACGAGCTGGAAGGCCATTTGAGCCCAATTTGTGTGTTTATTCCCAACTTGTGGAATAAAGTGGACTCACAACATAAGAGTTGTTGCAAACCATTTTGCCAGTGGTTGCCAGTTTTCAAACAGTTCGTGGTAAAGAACTATAAGTAAGGAGCGACCTGGCTCAATAGTAACTGAAACTCTAAAAAGGGAATTTTGATACCAATAGATGCATCAAAAGAATCAGATTTTTATGCTGATTTCAAATATATAAAGTTTCATCAAGTTTAGTCTTACCCATTAAAAGTAACGCGCCTGAGAAAATTTGCCTTATTTTCGAAAAAAGAGGAAACAGCCCCTAAAAGTCATAGAACCTTAATGAAAATCCCACCATCAGATTCAGCGTATCAGAAAACCCTACTGTAGAGGTTTCATGCTCCTATCTGCAAAAATGGGGGATTTTTTATTTTTTGCCAGAAGAAAGATCAGGGATGTGTGTTTATTTATTTTTTTCCCCAGGGGTAATCGGATCGACCCAGTGGTCCTAGAATATCACAAAAGGGCTCATTTGAATGGAAATTAAAAGTTCTAGTGCCCTTTTAAAGTGACCAAAAAATGAAGGGTAACTAGGCCCCCTTCCACACTCATTTTTTCTCAAAGTCACCCGATCAAAATTTTGAGATAGCCATGTTGTTCAGCATGGTCGAAAATTTAATAACTATGTCTTTGAGGATGATTTAATCCCCCACAGTTCCCGGGGGAATTCACATGCTGGCTTCGTCATATTTTTGTTTTAGGGTGGGGGGGGGGTTCTTATCTTTATCGGTACCTACATCCTCTGTTGTTATCTTTAGTTAATAACATATTATAGTGTGTTATAAATATTATCTAATACAGCTTTTACTTTTCAGGTTGTGACAAACAGAGATACTCAAGAAACATTGTTATGTATAGCGTATGTGTTCGAAGTTTCTTCATCTGAACATGGTGCACAACATCATATCTACCGACTTGTCAAGGAATGACAAATTTAGACCCCCCACCCCTTTTTAGGACTATGTATTGTTACTGTGGTGTGTACCTTTTAATCATTGGGATCTCAACCACCCCCTACTAGGGACATCTAACGGCTCAGCCACTTTTATGTGTGTATTTATTGTCCCAATTTGTGATATAGGCGAGACCGTTGGAGTTTAAAAATAGTGCCCGTCGGGGCAGTAGGGCATTTTTTCATCGCTTTCGGCAGCTCTTACAATTAAGATAACCGTCCTTGCTGTATTTGTGCCAATTTTCTTGGGAAGAGAGCTCTAAGCTAGTTTTGCACAATGATCTACGTATATCTTCTTCTTCTATCTATGCCTCTCTTCCCAGCCATATTTGTTTCGGGCTGCCATAAATTATTTTAAACCAGTTTTCTAAGTGCCTTCATGGCTTTGAGTTTCCTCTGACGGCTTTGAGCTACTTACATGTACTACCTTATTTTTTTCTGTTTCCTTTCTGAAAAAAAAAAAACCCCAACAAAATACAGAAACTAAAATGTTTAGAATATCTAAGTCTAAAGTCGTCCTTTTTTCAGCATCAGATTTTGGGTAGTGCTTGCTACTATTTGGTTTTAAGAAGAGAAATTGAAAATAATTTTCATCTTTATGAAGAAGAGCCTAGCTAAGGTTTTGGCCAAAATATTTGCATTTTTCATCTTTTTGTCACTGGTTGTGAATTGTCCCATTTTCTTGTTGTCCTTTGTATTTTCGTTAAGGTGAACGAAACTCAGCAGAACAATACAACATGATGTACAATTCCCACAAATATACATGTTATAATATCTTAGTAAGAATTTTATAATTATCCAGGTTTACTTTTTTTTATAAGGTCAGTTATATTCTATAAAGTCCTTACGCCTCAGAACAAGGGAAAATATTTCTATAATTATAAATATCTTAGTCTTACATATCAAATTTATGAGTATTAACATCAGCAACTATTGTGAGTAAAGTATAGAACCTTCCAGAAGTTATCTCTAATTTAGTAAAGTTTTTAACGGTTAAAAAAATTTCGATGACTCACGCCTTGAAGCATTGTGAGAAAACAATTCCCCTACCCCTCATCTCCTCCATCTGATTTTTTTTTGTCTGAAGCATTTCCTCCTTGTACAAAATTGAGGGAGATTTAAGCTGGTCTAAATAAGCAAAAGTTTTGTCCTAAAATTTTGAATTTCACTTAAAAAAACAAACAAAAAAAAACACAAAACAACATAGCAATTATTGTTTATATTCCCGATGTCACGTGGCATTTCGAAACCATAAACCTCAACAATTATTGTTTTAGTTCCCTCTGTCCTGTGGGAAATTGAAAAAAACTTAACCCTAACAATTAATGTTTATGCTCCCTGTCACGTGACACTTTCAAATAAATAAACCCTAACAATTAATATTTATGTTCCATATGCCACGTGGCACTTCGAAAAAAAAATAAACCCTAACAATTAATGTTTATGTTCCCTATGTCACTTGGGATTTTTAGAAACGCTTACGGTTTTAAGTTGCACCGAAAGGAGGAAATACTTAGATCTTGGGATTTATTAGTTTCAGATCTATCTATTCATTGAGGCAGAATTATGACATTTCTTAGACTATTTTCCAAAGAATATTTTCTAAGCTATTTTGAAAAATAGAGAAATTTCACTGTTTTCGTAAAAACAAACCATACGAGAGCAAATTTAGAAAATGTAATTTGTTAGACGGATCGTAGCTATTGGAAACTTTCCAATTTTTTCATTACGTCCTTTTTGAGAATTCTCATTAAAGAAAAGAAAAATGAGACCCCCCCCCTCAAATTGTACTACGATGGGAGAACTATTTTATTAATGGATTTTTTTATTTTCAATTTTTTTTTTGATTTTTTCAATTTTTTTAATGAACAACAACTTCGGATTTTGAAACATTCTCTTGTTGGTATTTTCAATAACAAAAGTTGAAGAAAAATACCCCCCCCCCCACCGTAAATCTTATTACGATGACTTAAGATTGGGAGTACAATATTTCTATTGGGAATTTTCAATTTTTTTTATAAACACTAGTATATTTTTCCTTTTTCGTTTTCTACTCGCTATAACCTATTCTACTTAAAGAAAAATATCTATTGTTTTTTTTTTTTTTTTTTTTTTTTGAAAACCTAATGTACTTAGAGATTGCCCGGTTTGACCCCCCTGTCCTGTATTTTGAAGCGATATATAGTATGTTTCCCTCGCATATTGTCCCAAATATGTTGTTTATTTTGTCGCGCAATCTATTAGTGACTTTTGATTTTGTGTTGTGCTTGTTAAGTTTTTTTCTCTTTTATTTCACTTCTATCTCCAGAGTTTTAAAAATTTGATGCAGAAGCTATGAAATAAATATCTAGATGTATCTAGGAATAATTTTTGTACAGGTAAATTGTGAAATAAAAGATATGCAACTTATTTTTATCATTTGTTTCAAGCTTATATATACCATGTTGAAGGTGGATAAGACACTTTTCGTGTTTATTCACCCTTACAACCCCGTCTCCACTCCGGAAAAATGCTGTAGCGAAAAGCAAGAGTTCATTTTCAGCTAACTAAAGAGATCAGGGTGTTTTTTTCACAGTTGAAAAAGAGTTGGAAGAATAGGAAGCTAAATCTGCGAACCAAGATTAGAATATTGGAAGCTACAGTGATGACAATTGTCAAATATGGCCCTGAAGTATGGATGCTCCGAAAAACGGACGAAGATTTTCTAGATGTTTTCCAGAAAAATTGCCTACCGATTGTTCTGGATACCCGTATTTCAAGTAGTAAGCTGTGCGAAAAGTGTGGTTCAATCCTGCTTTCTAGGGCTATAATGAGAGAAAGGTAAAGATGGCTATGGCATGTTCTGCGAATGAAGGATGACAGATTGGCGAAGATTGCCCTTGTCGGCCAGCCATCTAGGGCTAAACGGAAAGCAGGTCTTCCGATGTCGTGGTGGAAGATGTCATAAAGAAATATTAAAGGGAAATGGAAACTTCCTGGGAGCGTGTAAAGAGGGAGTCTTTGAATGGATTAGGATGGAGAAGGAGTGTTCGTAGCTGTGTTGGCCTCAGGCGGTTTGGTGCCGCGGTGAGTTGTTAGTAGTAGTAGTAGTAGTGGAGATCAGACTATTGATAGTTGCTATTGATGACAACAAGACAATTGATTAAGACAAGAATCTGTGGCAATGAAGGCCAAATTTGTATCGGATGAATTTCAACACAGAATTAGTATTAGATCAGTACTACCGGGATTTAAGAGAGTTTTATCAAGTGTCTCTGTCTGGTACGGCCCAAAACCGTTATTCATTTGTAGTGTTATGCCCCTGCCACATCATAGTCACATCTATCGATAAAGAAAGCCAAATATCATGAATGACAAGGCAATTTTTTCCATTTTAGCATTACACCTGTATTTAAAAAGCAAAAAATTAAATTGCAAGAAATTGGTTTAAAGAGTTTGCACCAACAATAATTTGCGTCTAACTATTCTCTACTAATACTAAGTCTTCTTAACTTTTGTCAGATTCCTCTCCCAGATAGAAAACCCGCTGTTCTAAGTTTCCATCTTTCCTAGTTTTAAAAATTATGCCTTAAATCTTGACTCTGATTGGTCAGTAAAAAAATTTATGTTTGAAAGTTGAACTATGTTCAACTCGAGAAATTACGAATGGCGAACATAATTGGCGCTGTAGTCATGCATAATTTTGATTTTATCGACAAGTGTGACTATAATGTGGCACACGCATTACTTAATCACCCGACTTAGGTGAATTACAAAGCATCAAAAATTCAAAATTAAAAACGATGGTTTAGCTTATGCTTGAAGAGGATATATATATATATATA
>JAQQPU010002906.1:19253-54616 GCA_029168905.1 Artemia sp. Kazakhstan ARC1039 | reverse complement strand
GTCTAAACAACAACAACAACGAAAATATAATACATTATACCCACATCTATCTTTACTATATAAAAATGTCAAGTGTTCCAATCACTTTCGACTATTAAAAAGGGCATTAGGCCTTTCGATTTCTAATCGAATGAGCCCTTTTTGAGTTTCTGCGACAACCCTTACACTAAGGGCTGCGAGGAGAGTTGTGATCATCAAAGACCTAATTTCCAGAACTTTCAACTACGTTAAACAAAATGGCTGTCTCACAATTTTGATTGGATGTGTTTGGTGAAATGGGGGGCGTGATAGGGCGTTAGTTGCCCTTCAATTACTTTCAACTATTAAAAATGGCACTAGCCCTTTCAATTTCTAACTGAATGAGCCTTTTTTGAATGATGCCTCCAGGGTATAACATATAACCCTTGCCCTGAAGACTGTGGGGGGAATGTTCTGCTCAAAGGTATAACTTCCAGAAATTTTAATTGTGTGGAACAAAATGGCTATTTCAAAATTTTGATTGGATGTGTTTGGGGAAATGGTGCGCGTGGAAGGGGTGTTAGTTGCCTTCCAATCACTTTCGACTATTAAAAAGGGCACTAGTCATTTCAATTTTCGATCGAATGAGCCCTTTTTGAAGTTTCTACGCCAACTTTTTCTATAAAAACTTTATATGCCCCATGGCATAAATTACAACCCTTGCCCTGAGGTTTGTGGGGGGGGGTGTCATCCTCAAAGCCCTAATTTCCAGAACTGTCAAATACGTTGAACAAAATGGCTATCTAAAAATTTTGATTGGATGTGTTTGGGGAAAAGGTGGGCTTGAGAGGGGGGTTAGTTGCCCTCCAATCACTATTGACTATTAAAAGGGGCACTAGCCCTTTGAATTTCCAATTGAATGAGCTTTTTTGAAGTTTCTACGACAACGCTTTCTATGAAAAATCTTATATGCCCCCAGGGCATAACTTACAACCCTTGCCCTGAGGACTGTAGGGGAGTGCCCCCCCCTCAAAAACATAATTTCTATCTGGAAATCAACTACGCTGAACAAAGTGGCTATCTCAAAATTTTGATTGGTTGTGTTTCGGGAAATGGTGGGCGTGGAAGGGGTGTTAGTTGCCTTCCAATCACTTTCGACTATTAAATCACTAGCCGTTCCAATTTACAATCGAATGAGCAAAGTGCCCTGGTATGGAAAATCAATAATACATTGTGCCAGCATCGGTCTTTACTTAGGCAGCGCAATAGCGCTGCCTATGATTTAGCTGTGTTAAATTAAAAACCATATGCTTGTTTCCAGTGCAGGGGTGGATCTAGAGCAAAATCTTGGGGGAGGCTCAATGTGATAAGGGTGCCAATGAGCAGAATCTTGGGGGGGGGGGATGTGACAAAGGTGCCAATAATTGACCAAATTGACAAATTTATTCTAAAAAAAGGAATAAGGGCGCAGAAAATTCTTGGGAAGTTCAGGGTCTCCCGGGCCCCCTAGATCCGCCCCTGTTCATGTGCCTGCTTAGTGATAGGCAAATAGCCCGGCTGAGTATGCCCAAGTCTAGTACCTTGAAACTTGCGCATCATATTGATTTGTTTCATTTTTGGAACAGGAGAGGTAGATGAAGATTTCAACTGAGACTCCTTCCCGCTTCTGTCACTCCGTTTTCTACCGGTCATGGATAATAGGGTTTGTAATTCTACTACCTCCACGCTAGGTTATGGCTATCGAAAACCGCGAAAATCTGCGTTTATGCCCGTAGATACTAGGACACACCTCAGACAGTTGACAATTAAAAAAATACTGTCTGCACCGTTTCGAGTTCAGTATTAATGAAGGTCCATCCTCAACTGAAGATTGAATTTGTGTGTAGATACCAGGTTTTGACGGAGGTCAGTCGTGCTGGAGGATTGCTTTTTGATCCCTCAGTAAATGATATTGTTGATTCACACCAGGTGAATCAATCCTATCCCCCTCCTGTCTCTAAAATTGTGTTGACTCAACGCTTCTTTATAACTATCCATAAACTTTAATTAAAACAAATTAGCTTTTGGGTAAAGTTTTCATATGAGTTTTTATTTTTGGCAACTCCAAGTGGTGAGATACATATTTTTGAAGCAAATAGTTTTTGAAGAAACCATAATCGATTCGTAAATATTCAAATTTGAAATGAAATGCTTAGCGAAAAGAATTGATGTTTTCCAGGAAGTTAACCCTTGTTTACATAACTAGATTAAAATATACTAGATTGCTAATTCAGTTGCACTAGAATTCTCTTCCGGTAGAAATTCAAGGCTTTATTTTGGAAGTAAGTTTTATGGAAAGTTTTGGCGTTGTAAGAACTGATTCGCTTCAGGGAAATAATGAATATCATATTTAGATATTCTCTTCTCCATTAGCAGCACTCAAAAGAGTTAGCAGATTAATTACAAAGCCTTTATGGCATGCCTCTTTATAATCTTTGTAATAAATCGATCTGGGGGCCGATCCATTTTTTCCCCTTTTTCTTAACGCAAATTCTGGCGAAATTTTTACATTATGATTTCATGATGTATTACGTTTCATGTAACGCACTTTTAAGGCTCCCATTTCTTTTTGTAAATCTTTGCCTAATGCAAATGATATCATCATCATCAATTAATTAGACTATTGACAAAATGTTTACATCTTTTCTTCTTCTTCAAGCCCCCTTCAGATCTTCATCTCCTAACCTCCTTCAATCTTCATATTTTTCATATAGATGTGGCTACCAGGATTTTAACATTGCTATCTTCTAAGCTAAAAATCATTTTTTTTTCACTAAAAATTAAAATGTAATTCCAAGTAGAGAGAGATTATTCCCCGTCTGACCGGAATTTATTTCATGGATACAGGTGGTTGGTGGCGCTAGTCCCAGGTGAACGACGGGTAGGACTGTCACATCTCACTCGGCAAAACACTTTGAGCAAAATCACTTCATCCGAAGACACTTTATTTCCCTCTTGGTATTCTTTAACATTCCTGTATAGCCGTAGTGCATCCAATGCTTTCTTCTATCTGGTAGGACAAGCAATCCAAAATGCGACAGTTAATACTTCAGGTATTATAACAATTCAAAGCATCATAATAGCTTTTTAAAATAGGTTCCAATTTTCTTTATGATATTGTTGGTCCGGAGGATATCTTTTTTCCTGTACTTTCCAGCTATATTCCTAATAGATTAAGAAACCTTATGGGAATCTATCAGCCGAATTTACTAGCCAGGATCAATTGCTGCTATAAAATTCACTGTGCTCTTGACATATTTATGCTTATTCTTTGCTGATAATTAATTTTCATTGGTTATTCACTTTTTGCTCAATTCTATTTCTTCCATTTTCCATCAATGAGTGGTATACCCTAGGTCGTATACAATATTTTTTGTTCGGGGGGGGGGGGCTTCAGAATTTTTTTAACGTATCAACAATTTGTTTATATGTATTTTTGTTACTTTTTACGAGTCGGACAAAAATTTTGAAGAAGGGCTCAAACTTCTTACCTTCCTGGATACGGACTTCGGTATACCCTTTATATTCATAATGTAAAGCTTTTGTTATGAGTCTTATTCTAGCGCTTTTTTATTTTCAGAATTTGATGAAAATTCGTATCCGAAGTATGCATTATTTTCACTTTCAATTTTCGGCTTTCCGGTTATTTTTTCCAATCGGAAAACCGATTGATAGATTTTTCTGTGTCCCTGTTTGAAACGTTTAAACCAGCAAATAGAGCAAACTAGGTTTAAGACTTTACAAGTATTCCTTTTGTACCCTTTTGTAGATTATATTTTGTTCTCTTATGATTTAGGGCTTGTGAAGGAATTCTATTCTTCACAAGCCGTCTGCAATGAAAGCTGAGAAAATACGGCTTTGACCACGGGCGAAAAGTTGAAATACCTGGAAAAAGAGTTGCAAAGATGGTGGCATATCAGCAGCTTATTTTGAAAATCGCACTGTGGCTGCAAAGTTCACATTTTGATAGATCAAGCGCTAAGCTTGAAAAATTATCTAGACAATCATTTGTTTCTTTTTATTTTCTTTCACGGAGTAGACAGTTAAGAAGAAACTGTCAATAAGAGACTCCAAACTACATTTTAAATGAGTTAAGCATTTTCATTGTTAACAATTCCACTTCTCTTTCCATTTAAGTTTATTGCTTTCATTTTACATCTCAATGTCAAACTCATAAGGAAAATCTATTGTATTTTTTTCTGATGATGAAATGAAATTGTTCAAAATTACTTTCTAGTCATCTAGTTTCGTGGATAAGTTGATGATTAAAACAAAAGAAACTCGATTAAACCTTTTATTTTAGAATACACGATACACAGAAATCAAGCACAAGTGGTCGCATTAATTTTTTCGAAATTGTATCGTTTTAACAAACGGTTTAAAGCCTTTCCTTGGAAATGAATTTCTTCCCGATACTAAAGGGAAATTGGAATGATTAGTCTTTTTTTATTGAGGCTAAAGAATCACTTTTTGATCAAACCTTCGTAAATATTAAAAAATAGTAGATCCAGATGAGTGAAAATCGAAAATATCAAGTCATCCAAATATATAAAATGCCTTCATTTGACTCAATTGCCTATCTTTACTATATCGAAGGAAGTTTGTCCGGAAAGTGATTGTTTACCCTGAGATTATTGCTTTCATGCTGTATCAGTCAATGACATGCCTCCTCAGTTAAGTAAGAAGTGTTTGGTCTTTTTTTTTAAGCACTCGAAGAAATTTTCTTTCGCAGAGATAGATAGGAATGAGCTCGCCCCACATGGTGCTAGTAATATTGATCTGATCTCTACCATTTTCTATGCATATCTACATCCCTAGTTTTAAAAGAAGATTTATCAGAGTCCCCCATATGAGAAAAAAATATCTGGGACTATTAAACCCAATTTATTAGTAGTGACATCTACTTTATTTAACACGTTATTTTGTAATAATATAGTACGCAAACTAGTATTCCTTGATACTAGTATAGAAAGGATATGACACTGAATTCAGTGGGGAGCTTGAGTTTCATGTAAAAAACAGACCCTGTATCGGAGGGTACAATCCTGATATTTGCAGATGTTCCACTGTCACCCTTGAAGCTTTCTCAGCCCTTTTTTTCTTATATTTTCTGAATAAACTATTGGCTTACTTTTTTGTCGTCTAACTTTTATTCTATTTCCAACTTTGCATTTTTGTTGTGGCTTTTTTGAAATAGGTGCACATAAGTCTGAAATGTATTAGGGGGGAGGTCAAGGAGTCACAGTTTCATTTTGAAGTTCTTTAGTTTTTATTGGAGGTGGGGGAAGGTACTTAGGACTTATTTCAGGGAGATCATGCTTTTCCACTTCCTTTCCTGAGTGCAAGGGATGAACTTTGGCTCCCAATACAAACCTAGCATTTGGGGTCTTATCTTTATGTACTATCATCTGGTGAACAATGCAATCTAAATCTTCCTGTACATCAGCTAACATAAATAAAACTATATTTGACGGTAAGTTGGCCTATTTTAAAATTTTCAAAATAATTTAATATATGTACTATCTAGTGTTTTTGTATATTTAGTTAAAACCTAGACATTTTTGGGATTCTAAGCGTAGTCTAAGTGAAGTTTTTATCCATCATACACTGAAACAATCTTAATTGCAGTTCCGTTGTTGTGGTGTTGCCAGTTTCAAAGATTGGGAAAGTATAGACGTTATGAATAAGGTGAATGTCCCAGACAGCTGTTGCAAAACTATCACTCAACACTGTGGGGAGAATATGATTACTGCTCCTAGACCGAATGATACGATATTTACAGACGGTTGTGCTGTCAAACTTCAAGAGTCGATACAAAGTAACGCTGGAATTATCGCTGGTATTGGAATCGGTGTTGCAGTTATTCAGGTAAAGAACCTTAATTGAACAGTAATGGACATCAAGCATGCTTTATACCCCTTCCAGTCCCCCTTCATTCGGTAAGGATATCGAGTCTACAGGGGAATGGTATGGCTTGAGATCAGCATATTTGCGTCAAAACAGCCATCTTCAAGGCATTTTTGGTACTTTGTGAAAAGACAGAGTGCCCACTCGTTATCTCTATTCATTTGAAAAAAGGAGAAAGCCCTCAGAAAAACGGTTAGATTCTGATAAAAAGAAATAAAAAGCAATTGTCATTCCTAACTATTAATTTTTTTTCAAAGCGTTTTATTACTCTGGGTAAATCATACCAGTGGTCGATCTTTTCAAACTTTTTATTGTAGGAAGCTACAAGAATGCTCAATTTTGAGATCTAGCGGGTTTTCATGAGAACTATCTAATATTCAAGTCCTCTTTATTGCACTTCATGGTCATGAAACATCATGGGAAGATTTACTCCGAAGTGTTCTCTTCTTCCTTAACTCTTGTAATGCTATCTACTCACATTGATTATAAAAATACAATATAACAAAAGAATCATATTAAAAAGAAAGGTATGCCTCGTGATCTTTTAAGTATTACAGATAACTTCCATTAACCATTGTCTTAGGAATGACGTTTTTACATCGTATTTTCTTGACTTTAGTTCAAAAGTCCAGGATAATAGCAGTGTTTTGATAGAAAAAATAATAAATCCTTGATTTTACTTAAAAGCTTTTAGTATTCTCATTTCTAGTTTGATGCTACCACATAGGAAATATTTGTATTTTGAATACCACTCTCTAAGAAGTGTTTCTGCATGGAAACCATTAGAAACAAAACTTGGGAAAATTATGTGTCATCTTGTTTGCCATGATTTTAACTCTGATACTTTTGTAATACTGACATGCTGAGAAATTTATGGTCGTAAATGATATGTAAAAATACGGTGCTGATATACCCGAAATTTAATTGTATTTTAATGGTTACTATGAATTATGGATAAATCTATCAGGCTTGAGTTGTGAAATTATTTAAGTTACCAACTAAAAGGGGGACCCAACGTTTTTCATAATTTACTGGAGGGTAAAATTAAGGCCATGAAATAGGATGTTCCGCGTTTGATACGAGTGCGCTGCCGGGAGACTGATACGCCCCTTCCTCCTAGGAAACAAAAAGATATTTAAAAACATGTCAAAAGAGGAAACATTTATATTCTGGTAAAATCTCATCTGGCAGTACCCCCCCCCACCCCCTCTTCCTTTGAGAGAATTTCCTGGCAACACTCATGGTCGATGCTTATTTGATAAATCGACTTTTCTCACGGGACTGCAAATCTTCTGCTAGAAGAAAACTTTTAGATGAGTGATGTGTGCCCCATTTTGGCATACTATGGCATATAAAAGACTACATGATGTAGTCTTTTAGCTGTGAAAACTGAAGGCTTAACGTGCCTCTGAAAATGTGCCATATGCAGAAAGATACATATTAGGACTCTTGTGAACGCAGTGACTTATTTTAGGGAAACGAGTCAAATACAACATTTGCTTCTGATAAGACAAGACTCCGATTGATTTTTAGTGCTTATGTATCAATAAGTTTATTGAAAACTTCTAAAAAAGGAGGCAAAAAGCTTTTTCTACAAACCCTTTGTCCCAATATCCTATTCCACGTTCAATAAGCTCGTTGCAATTGATTTTTATAATTTTTGGCATTCACATGGGCAATTGCAATTATTGAATCGCGTTCAAAAGTACTTATCTAAACCTAAACATGTTTATTGTTCTTCAGACTTCAATAATCTGCAATTTATCCTTTTACAGATAGAAAATTCTTGGAGCATATCTATCAATATAAGCTAACAATTCATGGTTGATTTCAGATGTTCTATGGGGTTATAAGATTACTTCGATTTTTTTTTTTTTTTGAAGAAAAAATTGAATGCTCAGACCGCACAGTATTTGATTGATTTTTGTAATATTTTTACAAAATGATTTTTCTACAAGAGGCAAAATTGATTTTTTACAATTTGTGCAAGAGGCACAATAGATTTTTGTAATATTTTGAGTTCAATAGCCAATCGCAATTATTGGGCTGCGTTCAAAGGAACTGATTAAAACGTATTACGTTGAATTACTTGCTGATTATGCTTCGGAGCTCAACAAGTTACACTTCCTCCTTTTACGGAAAGAAAATTCTTGGAATATATATCCATTAGTTTAAGCTAACAATAATTTTGGCTAGTTTCAAAGGTTCTTTCTGTTTGCAAGATTTATTAACTATTTTTTTTTAAAGACATTTATTTTGATGTTCAATTTGCGTTCAGTAGTGCATAATAACTACGCTCATTCAACAAGTTAATACTATGGGCGCGGTGTTAGTCTCCCTTGTCTTACCCTGCCTCTGAAAATGCACCAAATGAATAAAGACAAACAAGAGGGCACTTACAAGCTCAGTAGCTCAATAATTGGAAAAACGTTTGATACCACCTTTGCTTTTTAAGACGACGAAACCACGATAGACATTTAATGCTCATTCGTATTAAATTTATTGAAAAAAAATCCTAAAAAAAGGGCTAAAATTGGCTTCACATCCCCTTCAATAGACTCTTTAAAGCAGGTACTTAAAAATATGATGGTTTTGGAGGGGGCTCAGTTGTGTATAGCCTCAAATACCAGTTTGTTATATAGTACAGCTTGGTTGTGTTTGGTAGGTTTTGGCTAAAAGACAATCTGTTTTAGTCAAGACTTGGCAGTTTATCTTTTGGTAGAACTTTTGAAAGGGCTTTTTAAAAAAATGTGTCCCTTAAATGATACTACTTGAAAATTTCAACCTTATCACTCAGTCTTTCTTGAAATATTCGAGAAATACGCCAAGCACCCCTTCCCCCACAATTTTTCCCCAAAATTTTAGCTCAGCCAGAATTTTTTAGCTCAGTGGATTTGTTTCCTCCTCAGACCCAGCCCCCTCTCCCGCTGAAAAAAAACCAACAAACCATTGTTCACATATTTAGTCAAACAATTCGTGGTAACGAACTGTAAGCAAGGAGCGAAACGGCTCAATAGTAACCAAAACTATAAAAAACAGAGAATATTTGTCTGATTATCCAAAAAGGAGGTAAAAACCCTCTAAAAGTCAAAGACTCTTAATGAAAATCGTAACTTCAGATTCTGCGTATCAGAGAACCTTATTTTCGAGGTTTCAACCTTCTATCTGCAAAAATGTGGAATTTTCTATTATTTGCCGAGAGAAAGATCACGGATGCTTGTTTATTTGTTTCTTTTTCCATGGTATCGACCCAGAGGTCCTAGAACATTGGGAGAGGCCTCAATCGAACGGAAATTAAACGTTCTAGTGCCCTTTTTAAGTGACCAAGAAGGTTGGAGGGCAACTAGGCCCCTCCCCCGCTCCTTTTCCCAAAATCGTCTGATCAAAATGTTGAGACGGCCATTTTGTTCATCATAGTTGAAAGGTCCAATAACTAGGTCTCTAGATATAACATGACCCCCCCCCCCCTCAGCCCCAGGGAAAGGTCTTTAAGTTGTAAAATTTTCCCATTGTTTACGCATAGTATTTGTTATTGGGAAGTATGCATACATTTTCGGATGGGAGGGGGGCGAATTTTCTGCTGGGGATCTTTCCACGGGGGAATTTCCCATTGGGAGGGAAGTTTCCAGGGAGAGAACTTATCAGGGAAAATTTGACACTAAGCGAATTTACCAGAATTCCTATATAAAATTCTTTTTATATGTCTTGCTTTGTCTTTTCCGTCTCAATTTTACGCCTGGAGTTGTTAAGGGTAATTGTCTGGGGTAAATTTTCACCGGAATTGAATTGTCTAGAGGATATTTGCTCTCCGTGGAGGGGGGGGGGGGCATATTTACTGGCATTATTCAAAAGACGATCAGAAATTAAATAAAAAGCAAGTTTTTTCAACTGAAAGTAATGAGCAACATTAAAACTTCAAACGAACAGAAATTATCACGTATATGAAGGGGGCTGCCACCTCTTCAACACTTCGCTCGTTGCGCTAAAGTTTGAATGTTATCCCAATTCTTTAAGAACGAGTCCTGAAACACAAAGGTCGTTTAATTAGAACAATAAGAAGTTTTTTTAAGTACTAAAAACCTTATGCGTAAAGAGCGAGGTGTTGAGGAGGGGACAATCCCCTTCATATATGTAATAATTTTTGTTCGTTTTAAGTTTTAATGTTTTTCCCTACTCTCAGTTGAAAAGACTTTTTCATTTAATCATTTTCTAAGAATGGATACCAGCTGTATTATTGACATGAATCTTTCCAAAACATGGCCGAGCCCAGATTTTTGGAATCCAAACGCTTATTTTAGTCAAAATATCTGTATTTCTCTAGAAAGTTGAATATTTTCTATCTGGTATACAGGAAGCGTTCGAGTTCTGTTATTATTTGTCTGTACGATCATTTTTTCGGTATTATTATATTTCTACTATACTTTCCAGGAATATATCGTCGGCTTTCTGCGTTTTTATGCTAGCCAATGGTATTTACTATTTGGGAATGCTAGAAACAAAGTTTAAAATAGTTTTCATAACTTTGTTTGAACAAAAAGCTTCAAATATTTGGAACTGCCCTAATAACTAAAAAGCAATGCACTGTTATTTGACAAGGTTATATTCGAAAGTTACTTGTCTGACAGGGATTCTGATTAAAATAAAAGCAATGTAAAAAAAGAAGGAAAAAACTTACTATTACTACGAATTTTTCTAAGCATTAAGCAGTATGGAGCTGAACAATCTTCCTCTATATCACAATGATTACAGCCTCTGTTGGGCCACACTCCAAAAAGCATCGAAAAATTACAGTCAATGTCTTTGATAATCTAATTCCAGTCTTATCACAGCCTTCAAAGGTGGATCTAAAGCAAAATCTTGGGGAGAGGGGTGGCTCCCTGGATCCGCCAGTGCCAGCCTTTCTATCATTCCGCTTATTGTATTGTCACAATATCAGTTCTAGGTGCGCAGGTTCGTCCTAATGACGCAAACTAGTGTCTTAGACTACTCTTTTATGATACACATCCTAAGTGGTATACTGAGTTTAACGCAGGAGATTTGGGTGTATTGATGATGACCCCCCCCCCTGAAAGATTGAAAAATGTAGTAGAATCAAACCACTTCATCCGTAAATAATAGTGTTACATTTTGAAAAATTGCTTAATTAGTGATTATTTATATTCTTTACAGGCCGTTGGGATTTTCTTGGCGTGTTTTCTGGCGCGGGAAATTCGAAAAACCTACGAGACGGTTTAAAGTGACCAGGAAATATTGCAACATGGTGCCAATGGCTCAATATGAACTTTTCAAAGTGTGTTATTGTGGAAACTAATTTTTGTCTATTTTTCAATCAGTCGCTATTTAAAGATTAAGAAGTATTTTCTGCTTGGCGCAAATATGTTAACTTTTAAGTGATTTCTCGTTTTGATTATGTAAGAGCTTATATAACCATTATTAATTAAAACGTTTAATATTTGATCCAGTTAATATTGTTTTACTCATAGCATGGGGTTCCGAATTTTTAGAACCGTCACCCTCTTTGAAATACAACTTTCTACGACCCGCTCATGAACTCAAACTTTTTAAATCATTTGTCTTAACATTTACCGAATCTTTATTAAGAATTGCCAATATCCCTCAAAACCTTCCTAGTAGCATTTTCCTTCCTTCCTAGTTTGTTTTGGGAACCTGTGGCTTCTAGATGAACTTGTGCAGATGCTATTTTGACCAAGTCCAACATTCGGACGGTAGAAATAGTTCAAAACCGCTTGCTGGTTTCGTTTTTACGCACCAATCATCTGCTGGTGATAATTTTCAGAATAACATTATACTTACTTATATGTTTGAAGAGTAAGAATATACCAATAAAAGTTGATTTAGCAACGACAACAAAGCTTCTTTTTGTTGTTAATCTTCATGTAGGAAAGATCTATATTTCTGAAAAAGACTAAGAAGCTCTATTTTTTTTTTCGTGTGTATTTGTTCTGTGAAATTGATTATTGACGGGATGAATATGACGTTGTCATTTTTTCAACTGTTTCTATTAGTAGACTCTTCTGATTTTGTAAATGCTGTCTTACCAGTCGGGTATTTATTCTTATCTTTAGGAGAAATCTTATCTTTATGAGCTTGCTTGGTCATATATAGATCCAGAATTGCCACTCCTTGTGATTTATTACTATTTCTAGTGATTTTTCATGCTTGGGGTGGTTTTCTTCTAGGTTGTGATTTAGAGTGATTTTTGTTCTAAAACTAGTGATTTTTTTCTAAATCTAGTGATTTTTCAAAATTTAGCGCGTAGATTCATGATTCAATCGAATAAATCATACAAGAAGCAGGATCAATACAGGATACTAGGGTATATATGAATGCTGTTATTGATGTTAATAGTAAAGACCATCATGCAGAAGTGTCAAGGGTTAATTTAAAGCTGAACTATCGGAAGGGTAACTTCCTCCCGGGAAGTTGTGATATTGGTAGGCTCCAGGATGAGAAGTTGAGAGAAACTTTCCAGGAACAGTTGAATACTAAACTTCAGAGTTTAAAATTTGATAATGTGTAAGATGGTTGGACTAATTTTAGAAAAATAGTTTGTGAAGTTGCTGAAGGTGTCGTAGGGAAGAAAGCTAGGACTGTAGCTAAGAATATTAGTGAAAAACCTTTATGTTTAATAGAAAGGAGAAAGGACTTGTACAAGAATTATCTGAGTGATATGTCATATGAAAACAAAAGGAATGTAAATAAAGAGGAGAAAGCATTGAAATATGAACTAAGGAGGTGTGAAGTGGAGGCCATGGAAAAAATTGCCGAGGATATGGAAGATGCAGCTAGACGTCATAATAGTAAAATATTGTACTGGCATGTCAATAAATTGAGAGGGAATAGTCAGTCCGGACTTGGCACAGTTAAAGATAGGAATGGGGCCACACTTAGCGATAAGGAAAGAATTAAAGGGAGATGGGCAGAACATTTTGAGAATTTGATAAACCGAGATAGAGTTGCAGGAAAAGATATAGAGGAAAATGAAAAAGTTTGTGATACCTTGGATGTGAAGGAAGATTAGTTTTGCTAGGAAGAATTAACGATAGTACTAAAAGGATTAAAAAATAATAAGGCTCCAGGTGCTGATAAGGTAGTAAATGAGTTTCTTAAATATGGTGGCTCTGAGGTTAGAAATAAGTTACTGAAGATTATGAATGTGATTTTTCAAAAAGGGGAAGTACCAAATGATTTTAGGAAAACATTAATTGAGCCACTTTATAAGAAAGGTGATAAAAGTGATTTTTGGTAATTATCGAGGCATTAGTCTGGTCTCTGTAGGTAGCAAATTAATTAATAATACGATACTTTTTAAACTCAGAGATGCCGTAGACAAAGTTTTAAGAGAAGAACAGTGCGGTTTTAGAAAAGGTAGAGGATGCGTCGACCAAATTTTCACTCGTAGGTTAATAATTGAGAAGTGAGTTGTCAAACACCTTTGGCTCTTAGTTTTATAGATTATGAGCAAGCGTTCGATTCTGTTGATAGAAGAGCTTTAGCAAAGGTTTTATCCTTGTATGGTATACCAGACAAATACATTAAAATGATTAGTTCTATGTATGAGAATAACACCGCTGCGGTTAAGGTAGGAAATGAGGTTAGCAGCTGGTTTTGTATTAAATCAGGAGTTAAGCAGGGCTGTTTTCTATCCCCCTTTATATGGATTATTTTGATGCACTTTGTATAAAGGAGCACAGGAAAGGCAATGGGAGACCATGGAATCAAATGGGGAGAAAAAAGTCTCCTGGACTTGGATTATGCTGATGATTTAAGCATCCTAGATGAAAGTGTGAGCAAAATGAATGAAGTTTTAGAGGTTTTGCGAGTTCAGGGTGCTAGGATAGGTTTGAAAATTAATGTTAAGAAGACTAAGTCACTAAGGCTAGGAATAAGCGAAGATGAAAAGGTGACGTTGGGTAATGAAAAGATTGATCAGGTGGGCAGCTTCACTTACCTTGGTAGTATTATTAGTAAAGGTGGTGGGAGCAGTGAAGATGTTAAAAGTAGAATAGCCAAGACTCAGGGTGTTTTTTCACAATTAAAAAAAGTTTGGAAGAATAAGAAGATAAGTCTGCAAACCAAGATTAGAATATTAGATGCTACAGTGATGACAGTAGTCTAATGTGGCTCTGAAACATGGGCGCTTCGAAAAGTGGATGAAGATTTGCTAGATGTTTTCCAGAGAAATTGCTTAAGGATTGTTCTGGATACCCGGCTGACTGACGGTATTTCAAACAATAGGCTGTACGAAAAGTGTGGTTCGATACGGATCTCTAGGGCTATAATGAAAGAAAGGTTGAGATGGCTAGGGCACGTTGGACGGATGAAGGATGACAGATTGCCGAAGATTTTTCTTTTCGGCCAACCGTTTAGGGCTAAATGAAAAACAGGTCGTCCTCGTCTAGGATGGGAGGACGTCATAAAGAAAGATTTAAAGGAAATGGGAACTTCGTGGGAGGGTGTAAAAAGGAAGGCTTTGAATAGATTGGAATGGAGGAGGAGCGTGTGTAGCTGTATTGGCCTCAGGCAGCTTGGTGCTGAGGTGAGTTGTTAGTAGCAGTAGTAGTAGCATAGTCCCTAATATGTTCCAGATTAGCATTTATTGAAATATACCGCCTTTGAAACTTCCGATTTCCCACCATATATCGATATCAGATATAGACCTCAGAGCGTTATCATCAAGTTAATAGACGAACCTAATAAATCGCAAAATTGCAAAAATTTTCTATACTTCCAAGTTCACAACGTTTGCTCAGGTCGAAATTTTTGTCTTCATATTTATTGTTTTTTATCTCAATAATCTATCAGTTCTAAATTAGGTTTTCTTCTGATAAAACCTTTGAAAATTGAGTGAATGGTGGATATGAATACACCGTCTACATCTACAAATAGAACGGAAGTAGAGTCATTGCAAAATAAGAAGGTAGGTATAGATTAAGTATAATTTTCTAGATGAAAAAAGAAATCATTGAAAAAGAAAATAGGAATTAGAGCTTTTTTATTAGGATTTGTAATATAACTAGATAGATTAAATCGATTGTAGTTTGATGATTGAAGTCGGTTGGGAGTAGTGGGAGGGGTATCTACTCTGAGAATTGTCTTATGGTTTTAATCTTTACTTCTAATATCTAATCGAAACTCCAATAATTCTCTAAATTCTCTAAATGTGCTAACATATCAAACAGCTTGTGGTAACGAACTATGAGAATGGAGCTATAATAGTAACCGAAACTCTAGAAACAGAATTAGGTACTTGTCTATTAAATAAAACAGACTCGAGAAGTTAAGCGTGGTGAATGCTAATGAAATAAAACAAAATATGATGAAAATACAATGCTTTAGTAACAAAATTATGAAAACTACCACAAAGAATTATGAAAGGGGGGCCGCCCAGAGCGCGTACCCTAAAATAACTTAACCTAACCAAAATACCAACTAAATATTTAATTAAATAAAGACTAATGTGGTTTCCCAACGAGCCGAAGGTTATTGTCTGGTATAGACAGCGTGAAAAACCGGGAATTCGTAATACAAGTTCTCGAGTGTGTTTTATATTTTAGACAAGTACCCAGAATTTTTATATCAATCGATATATCATCCGCTTATTATGTTGATTCCAAATATATAAGATTCATTAAGCTTAGTTTTACCCATAAAACGCTAAGAAACTGCTAAAATTTGGTTGAAAGAGGGAGAAAATACCCACTTAAAGTCAACGAATTTTAATTGAAATCAAACAACTAGATTTGGCGTATGAGAGGAACCTACTGTAGAGGTTTCAATCCCCTATCTGCAAAAGCGTTGATTTTTGTATTATTTGCCCAATAGAAAAATCACGGATGGGTGTTAATTTGCTTTTCCCAGGGGCGACCGTATTGAACCAATGGTCCTAGAACATCGGGAGAGGCCTCATTTGAACGGGAATTAAAATTTCTGGTGCCCCTTTTATTTGAACACTAAGATCGGACGGCTACTAGCCCCCCTCCCACCTCCATTTTTTCCCCAAAAATTGTTCGATGGAAAGTTTGAGATAGCCATTTTGTTTAGCATAGTTGAAAGGTTGCAAAACTATACCTTGAGATTTAATATGACCCACACAGGCCCTGAGGATAGGTCTGGGGACGTAAAAATATAAAATAAAGTATCATATTTGCATCATATTTTGGCATATTTCATTAGGATTAACGTAATTTTACTTCTTGGGTGTGTTCCGTATAATTAACAAGTACCTCTTTTTTTATTAAAGAAGTAATAAGACCAATGCTTATCGAACTTTGTGAAGGGTGGGATAAACCTTTTCCATGAAAATATAAAAGGCTATTTTCAAAATTGTCGCTAGTGGCCAAGTAATTATACCAGCTGAACTAGAATAAAAAGAAAACAGTTTCTATATTTTTTGAAAAAAAAAACAGAGGTTTTGAATCGACAAGGAAAAAAATTAAAAAGAAAAAGCAAATATTTCGATTAGATGACCGATAACCAATTTTAGGTGATTGGGGTATAAGCCAATGATACCAATTCCGGAAAATACAGCGAGGAAGCAAGGATTTTGTTATATTCTCTGCATAAAGATGCAAAAGAGGCATTTTTCAAGATTTCAAGGGTAATTTTCGCTTGAGAAAAAACAAAACGTCAATCTAAAGGTATTTGTCAACATCTAGGGAGGGGAGGGGGTAATGTTCCCCCTTCCTGCGGGTGCGCCTGTGTAGAACATGGTAAAGAAGCAAAACAATTATTAATTACAAAGATAAAGAGAATTATAATTCTACTGATTTCTATTCAATAATCTAGTGATTTATATGCTAATTTAGTGATTTATTTTTCAAGGATCTAGTGATCTTTTTCATCGGATGGCAGTCCTGTGTAGATCGATTTAGGTTCTGAACGGTTCATTTGTTCTTGCAGTAGATAAATACTAACTCTCTTGTGCGATGTTCGTAATTATTCAACTTTTTGCATAATAATTCCCTTTTTTAATGTAAAATAATTAAGAAATAAGATAATGGGTCAGAAATTACAGATAATACAATGAACAATAAGGCAAATAAACAAAAATTATTTCAATCCTTAAAAAAAGATTTTGTCAAGTCTAGGCTCTGCTAAAAATTTCATCTAAAGTGAGTTAGGTCTATTTTTTTACCCTTTTCTTTACCGACGCCCCAGCAGAGCTCAAGCCAAATTTTCCAATGCGTTGACGAACTAAATTCTGAATTGTGCATCAGCCAAAATGTATCTCAAGCGCTCTAAAAATATCCAAATTTATTTGAACTGACCAGTGATCCAGCCCTTTCCCGTCTATTTACACTTCTGAACTTTTACCGACAACTTCAGACACAGTATTAAAAAGGTCTTCCAACCTGTGAAAATGGCTTTTTGGTCTTGAAAAACGTTGCTGCTTACCCCTTTTTCAAATAGAAAAAGTATATAGATAGCTTTTAAGCAATCTTCAAGCCTTATTTTTTAGCTTTTAAGACCCACAACCCTTTCTTTGGGGGTGGAGGCGGAGTACAATCTTTTTTGAAGTTTTCTTTTATATTTATACAAATTTCTGAGGTGCAAAATTTCCAATAATAACAGAAACACACATTTTCAAGGAGCTAATTTGTAAATACTGGGATGTCTTGTCAAAAATGAAGTTAAGAATTAGGAAAAGACTTAACTTTCCTCATTCTTTATCAGCATGAAAACATCTATTTGGCGCGGGGGCGGGGGATCGGTTACGTTCCCTATCTTCCACTAAATACATTCTAAGACCACACTGGCTATACATGACATATGAAGCTAAGAGAGGAAAGGAAATAAAAAATAAAAAATAAAATCAAAAAAATATTACGGGCGTGGAGTCTGCTATTTTTAGCTCTCATGGGGAGGTTGAAAATCCAGACCTACTCAGAGGTGAAATTGTAAAGAGTATTCTTGATTATTGGCTATCTTTGTCGCTTTCAACTCAGTCAAAAGAAGAAATTAAAATCCTCCGAAACTTAAAAAAGGATAAAAACACAGTAATTACAAAAGCAGACAAAGGAAACACAGTAGTAATTATGAATTCTGCAGATTATGAAATGAAAGCAAATACCGTTTTAATGGATGAAAATATTTACACAGAAATAAAAAGTGATCCCAAAGACAAATACACGCAGCAGTTGAGAAAAGAAATATGAATTTTAAAAGACAGTAGACTAATTACCCCTTGTACAAAAAATTCTACCCCAAAGGATGTTCAGCTCCAAAGTTTTATGGTTTTTAAAGTTTTTATGGCCTAAAATCCATAAGAAAGACATTCCGTTACGTCCTATTGTAGCATGTTATAGTTCTCCAGCTACAGGTGTAGGAAAGTTCTTGGCCACCATTTTTAAGCCTCTTTTAAGCACACAGCCTCTTTTAAGATTTTTTATGTAAATCTTACATAAAAAATCCATAGATCTTGTTGAGAAGTTAAAATTTCGAAGTACAACAGAAAAAACTATCTTATCTAGTTTTGATGCAGTTTCTATGTACACTTCATGCGATGTTCATAAATGTGAGCAGGCCTTACAAAGAAAATTAGAGGAAAATTCTGCTTTGTCAGATTACAAAACTTTGAAAATTGAGACAATAATGACGCTTGTTCGTCTTTGCAACAAGTTCTCTTCGTATTTTAAGCTCCGAGAGAAATTTTCCTTCAAATCATGGGCCTATCCATGGGGACTGTTTTATCTCCTTATTTGGCAAATTTTTACATGGATTTCATAGAACAATCTGCTTTGAATAGTTTCCACTTAAAACACTCTCTCTGGTTTCGTTTCGTTGATGATATCCTTTCTGTTTGGGAACACGGACAGGACTATCTTAGGGATTTTTCGGCACATTTAAACTCTTTTGATTTGAATCTCTTGTTCACAATGGAACTAGAAGATTCAGGAAAGCTGCCTTTCTTGGATGTTTTGATTATAAAAATACTCCTAGCCTTGAATTTTCTATATACAGAAAGCCGACCCATAATGATCGGTATCTGCATTTCTCGTCAAATCCCCCCCCCCCTTCTGTGAAGAGGGGTAATAATCTCTTTAGTAGACAGAGTTTTAAAAATCTGTTCACTTAATCATGTAAATTCTGAATTAAATTATATCAAAGATATTCTATTCTGCAATGGTTACCCAATAAACCTTATTGAAAATATTACAGATAGACGATTAAAAAAGATAAAACAAGAAAATAGGGAGCCCGCCCCCCTTGATTCAGTTATTCCGGCAAATGAGAAAAAAACTTTCACCACTTTACCATACATTTCAAAACTTAGCGATAAACTTGGAACAATTTTAAATAAACACAACCTCTCTGTTTCTTTCAAAAGTGAACAAAAAGTTGAACATTTTTTCAACTCAGGAAAAGAAAAAACTGACTATGTACTGGGTAGTATTGTCTACAGAGTCCGTGTTCATGTGGGAAATTTTACATTGGTAAGACCCATCAACAACTTGGTGAACATTTGCATGAACACAAAATTTCAATAGATAAATGCCTGAGATTGGAAAATAAAAATGACAACTTGATTCCGCCTTGGCCCTGCATATGTTTGAAAATCCTACACATCTTGTTCTTTTTGAGAAGGCAACTTTAATATCTACTGTAAATGGCCTACCGCAATCTTTTAAAGAGATAATTGAGATAAAAAAATATATAAACAGAAATTTGGCTATTAATAGAGTCACTGGAGACATTTCATTAAGCCCAATTTATGACAATTTAATTTTAAAAGACTCAATTAATATTAGCACCCAGTCAAATTAAGAACATATTTGCATACCTAATGGAAAACGAAATTGCAGACGAGCAGAAAGTATTGCAAAGCAAAACATTCTTGCTCAATCTCTTTGGTAAATCCTTTTTTCATTGATTTCGGGTTGGTCTTTCATTCAGTGTCCGTTCGCATCTTGTCAAGTAAACTCCTAAAGGTTAGATTTTTGTTGTTTTTCGTTTTTTTTCGCACTGAGGACGACTTAGCGAAGGTCCTTGTCGAAATATTTGCTTGTTCTTCGTCTTCACGGTTTGCCATTGGCTGACAAAATCCTCGGTTTCTCACCCCTTTTTTATTTTATTTTTCATATATTATTTCCTTTCCTCTCTTAGCTTCATGTATCTTCCACTCTCCACGGAACGTACTTAAGTCATGTCCAAAATGTAAGGTTCTGTCTTATACTTGTTTCGAAAGCGTGTTAATATTCTGGGCCCAAAGTAAAAAAAGTGACTTCTGAAATGTTTGTCCTGGACCCGACCATCATTTCGGCTTTTAGACCTTTTTTCACTGGAATCAAAATAATGGATCTTGGCGGTGTAGGTCGGACCGAAGATTCCCCTCCATGACCTCGAACATGATAATATAGCTTAACAGCAATTGTGTTAAATCTAAAAATAGTACTTTTTCTTGTGTAATTTCTCCTAATTCCAAGAGCTAGTTGCAATTTTTCGTCACCAGTCGTTTTGTCATGATGATATTTTCCTGTTTTGGGGGAGGATTTTTGGTGTTTTTGACAAAAAAAAGGAAGAAAATAATAATATAAAACCTATGAACATTAGAATAAACATCATTTTTTGAATTTGAAATAAAAACTTACTTTGCAGAAAATAGTCGCATATTAAATAATTAAGCTTTTTTAAGTTAAAAACACACATTTCGCTTGTAAAACAAATATTAATAATAATAAAAAAAAAAACAGAAAAATACAACTATGTAATAAAAATATAACATAGGTAATAAAAATTATCTAAACAGATATGAAGTCACCACAGCAGATCCGATAAGAAATGCCAATTCATTATTATCTAATAGCAAAATTTTGTTGCACAATGAAGGAACAACGAAAGTTGGCCATAATTTTATTGAACGATAACCTTCATTAACTTCTTCAAAACACCTTCATTTCGTCATTTATTGTATCGTAAGAGTTCTCTAGTCTAGTCCATTGAAAAATACATCGAAAAAATTTCTAGGGACATAGCTTACCTCTTAGAAATAGGAGACTGATTTTGATTCACAAAAAAAATGCTTCTACGCCCCTCATCAGTGTTGCAATGGTAAAATTTTGATTTGTGCCAAACAAAGGTATGAAACAAAAGTTTTAGCACGTGTCGCGCGAATCTCACTTCGAGCGATACTTTCGCAGGCCTACATTAAAAGACCGCAGTTTTAAAATTTTCAATTTTGCGCAGACTTTCTGAAACGTTGCGAAAATTTAGGGTTGAAAAAGTATGTCTGAGCAAAGTCAAGTAGCAGTCAAGTAGTCACTTCAAGTAGCAAAAAGAAGAGAGGCAAATGGCGCGAGACATCAGCATTTATACGACAATGAACGGTGAAGGTCCGAATCCCAGCTATCGAAAAAAATCGCTAAATATTAAAGCAAATGCTATAATTTCCAACGGAAAAAATTCTAAAATGAATTTGTCGGCAAAATTGTACTCAATTTCCGATTTAAAGAAAAAGCTACAAACATTCCATACCCAGTAGTCTGTTTCTATATACCTATGCCTGCATATCCAGAGCACTCCATGTTCCTTCCTAATTGCTAAACCTAGAGCAAAAACTGGCATATCTGTAAAAAGCAACGCTTTCGTTGTATCTAAAAAGAGAATCCCGTTAAAAAATATTAAAGAGCTGGATAAGAAAAGGAACACCTACACCTACAGGTCGGAGGAAAATGTGCTGAAACTGTTACAATTGCACAGCCCTTTGCATTACTGCCCCCCGATTTGCAGACCACCAGCCATAATTTCATACAGAAGTTCCTAAGCTTTTTCTAGAGCCCATTCAGCTGCAAGTGGTAATTTTTGCAGGTTTTTTTCGTATTTAAATTTTTAGGTTAAGTTTTCCTGCAAATACCGTAGAAAATCTTTGGTATTCTGTAGGATTATATAACCAGATATGCATATTGGCTTAGGACATGTAGACACTAACATTTATTTAACTCCAGGGGAAAAGACATAGAGGGGTAGATATCTACCCTAGATATAGTGAGTTTCACTATCGAAATTTTACACTGACTATAAGTAAAAATAACAAATATAAAAAGGGTAGAAAATAAATTTATCGAAAACTTATAATTGACAGCATCAAAGACATGTAAGAAATTCCAGGCTACGTTCCGTAAAGAAACGGTGTCGTTTTTTCGGTGCTCCATTTGAAGTTCCTGGTGGTGGTCTTTTGAGGAAAAAATTCTTCACAGACGGCGTTGACTCTAAAGTTTCTTCTTCTTTCTCCCTGAAGAAAAAGAATAAGAGTTTACAGAAAATCTTGGAATTGCTGTGCGACGTGAATGAAACTTTCATGAATGGGTCAAACACCCAAATTAGAGACTGCAAATGTGTTTAGAGCTCCTATCTCACTTATTTCCACTTTAGAACACTGACCTCTCACAGACTAGGAAAATCTTTCCACTAGATGAACGAAACTTTCAGGAACAGACTCTGGCTTCCCCCCCCCCCCACTTTTGAAACCTATAAGCCTTAAAAGATCCTATGAGGTCCATACAAGAAAAAAATTATAATAAGTTGGCTTAAATCCAAGACATTTGTTTTGCAGAGTTAAGACAGGTACAGAACTGTCTTCAGACAATATTTCAAGGCTTAAACCTAGAGAAGAAGTGGAGGATAGAATTTAACAGCACATCTTGTTTCCTAACTTGGCTTGTGGATCCATTCCTGAAGTTTTTTTTTCATCATAGCACGACAATTTTTCCAGTCAGTGATAACCTCATCTTCTGCAATATTAATTACACTAAAGGATAAGCAACAAAAAAAAAAGGTAAACTAGTTTAGTAAGTTCAGCAATAGCTGTAAATGCTAAAAAAGAAACAATACCGAACACAGTTACAAAAAATTTTGCTCATGACATTCGGTCATCCGAATTTTATGTAACAGCACACTTTCTTCAACATACAGAATATATTTGATGTATTCTATATAATTATAATTAATACATTAAATATTCTTTTTAAATATTTTCTTTAACGAAAATACACAGTTTTCTAATTGAGTTCTAATACTCTACAAGTTGAGTAATTATGAATTATTTGATGCTTTCGGCCTAATTTTACATAGATTCTGCAACGTAAAACTTCACGTAAAATTTAGTAAGAATTTTCATTTTTTAAACTTTACATTTATACAAGGAGATCAAAAAACTTATCATGTTTAATATTCACATTAAAAATGTGTTAATATAGTAAAATTGGCATTTATTGACAAATTTTGTCAATTCAAGGAACGAATTCTTTTATTCCTTGATAGAATTTGGCCAACTATTAAAGCACCTGTCGTAAAAAAAATAACAACTCTTTTTCTTTGTTCGCAAAAAGTTTGTTTCCAGAAATTTAGCTTCTAATTCTTGTCAGGTGATAACAGTCCTTTATTTCTTTTTTTATACGCCTCGAGTTTAGTCTTTATTGAAAATAAGACATTTCTTCTTTTCTTCATTTTATAAGCCTAACGTTAAATTTGGCAAAATCTGTGTGATAAGGGAAACTTGACTGTCATTGGAAAATTATTCATTATATTTTTCTACCAGACAAAATCACACATCGACGACGAAAACTGAAAGAATTCAACAATGCTTAGCTCGTCTATCTAAAGTAAAAGCCTATTTTTTCAGATTTTATAGCATTCAAAGCGGAATACTTGACAGTGCAAGTGTGAAAATAGTCATGTTTTCCGACCAATACGCTAACACAATCTATCTTTGGTTCTTCACTTCCCCAACTTCACAGCGAAAGTATTTTACTTTTCTGTGTCGAAAAAGCAGTTTTCTGGCAGTTTCAATGGTTGGCTTTCTTTCTTGTTTATCTGTTTAACGCCAAATGAAAGCAAGGCTTTAGCCACTTTGTAGTCAAGCTGTAAAAGGACACATTAATACTACTACTTCTACTAGTACTACTACTAACAACTCACCGTAACACCAAGCCGCCGGAGGCCAACAAAGCTACGCACGCTCCTCCTCCATCCTAATATATTTAACACCTCCCTCTTTACACCCTTCCAGGAAGTTCCATTACCCTTAAATCTTTCTTTACGACATCCTCTCACCCCAACCGCGACCGACCTACTTTCCGTTCAGCCCTAGCCCTAGAGTTGGCCGAAAAGGACAATCTTTGGCAATCTGTCATCCTTCATCCGCAGAACGTACCCTAGCCATCGATCCGTAGGCAATTTCTCTGGAAAACAACTAGGAAATCTTCCTCCGTTTTTTGGAGCACCCATTCTTCATAACCCTATTTGACCGCTGTCATTACTGTAGCTTCCAATATTCTAATCTTAGTTCGAAGACTTATCTTCCTATTCTTCCAAACTTTTCAATTATGAAAAACACCCTGAGCCTTGACTATTCTACTTTTAACGTCTTCACTGCTCCCATCGTCTTTACTAATAATACTACCGAGGTAAGTGAAGCTGTCCGCTTGATCGATTTTTTCGTTACCTCTCGTCACCTTTTCATCTTCACTTATTCCTAGCCTTAGCAACTAAGTCTTCTTAACATCAATTTTCAAATCTATTCTAGCACCCTGAACTTGCAAAACCTCAAAAGTTCATTCATTTTGCTTACACTTTCATCTAGGATACTTAAATCATCAGCATAATCGAAGTCCAGGAAAGTTTTTCTTCCCCATTTGATTCTGTATTCTCCCATTGCCTTTCCTGTGCTCTTTAAGACAAAGTCCATCAAAACGATTCATAGAAGTGATGATAGAACACAACCCTGCTTAACTCCTGATTTAATATGAAACCAGCAACTAACCTCATTTCCTACCTTAACTGCAGCAATGTTATTCTCGCACATAGCACTAATCACTTTAATGTATTTGTCTGGTACACCATACAAGAATAAAACCTTCGCTAAAGCTCTTCTGTCAGCTGAATCGAACTCTTGCTCATATTGAAGCATTCTCCTCATTCACACGAGAATTGTTTTGGTATTCACGTGTTCGATGTTTTCACTAAACTTTTCTTTCACTGGAATAGGGCAGAATCATAGGCAGCGCAATAGCGCTGCCCAAGCAAAGAACGATGTTGGCACAATGTGTTATTTATTTTTTGAATTTTTTCTTGGTCTTAGACCAGGGCACTTCGTATCAAAGGAGTTGTCGCAGAAACTTTGAAAAGGGCTCATTCGATTGGAAATTGGAGTGGCTAGTGCCCTTTTTAATAGCCGAAAGTCATTGGAAGGCAACTAACACCCTTTCCACGCCCACCATTTCCCCAAACACATCCGATCAAAATTTTGAGATAGCCATTTTGTTCACAGTAGTTGATTTCAAGATAGAAATGATGTTTTGAGGAGGACACTCCCCCACAGCCCTCAAGGGAAGGGTTGTAAGTTATGCCCTGGGGACATATAAGATTTCTTACAGAAAGTATTGTCGTAGAAACTTCAAAAAAGACTCATTCGATTGGAAATTCAAAGGGCTAGTGCCCTTTTTAATAGTCGAACTTGATTGGAGGGCAACTAACCCCCCTTTCACGCCCGCCTTTTCCCAAATATATCCAATCAAAATTTTGAGATAGCCATTTTGTTCAACGTAGTTGAAAGTTCTGAAAATTTGGTCTTTGAGGATGACAACCCCTCCACAGTCCTCAGGGCAAGAGTTATAAGTAATGCCCTCGGGGCATATAAGGTTTTCATAGAAAGCACTGTCGTAGAAACTTCAAAAGGGGCTCATTCGATTGGAAATTGAAATGGCTAATGCCCTTTTTAAAAGTCAAAAGTGATTTGAAGGCAACTAACACCCCTTCCACGCCCACCATTTATCCAAACACATCTAATCAAAATTTTGAGATAGCCATGTTATTCAACGTAGTTGAAAGTTCGGGAAATTATTATTTTGAGGATGACAAACCCCCCAAACCCCTCAGGGCAAGTGTTGTAAGTTATGCCCTGGGGACATAACCCCCTTCTCACGCCCACCTTTTCTCCAAACACTTACAATCAAAAATTTTAGATAGCCATTTTTTTCAATGTAGTTGAAAATTTTGGAAATTAGGTCTTTAGAGATGCCACCCCCCCCCCACAGCCCTCAGGGCAAGGGTTGTAAGTTGTGCCCTGGGGGCATATAAGGTTTTTTATAGAAAGCGTTGTCGTAGAAACTTCCCAAAAGAGCTCATTCCATTGGAAATTGAAATGGCCCTTTTAATAGTCGAAAGTAATTGGAGGGCAACTAACCCCCCTCTCACGCTCACCAATTTCCCAAACACATACAATCAGAATGTTGAGATAGCCATTTTTTTCAACGTCGTTTAAAGTTCTGGAAATTATGTCTTTAAGGATGACAACCCCCTACAGCCCTCAGGGCAAGGGTTGTAAGTTATACCCTGGGGGCATATGAGGTTTTATAGAATGCGTTGTCGTAAAACTTTAAAAAGGGCTCATTCGATTGAAAATTGAAAAGGATAGTCCCCCCAAAGACTTTTTATTTCAAAAGTAACCCAGAGAGAGGGATGTGATCCCTGGCAAATTATCCCAAATTTTGGCGATTTTCATTTCCCTACATCATTTGTTCCTGTAGTTGTTTCTACTGATTTGTCTCGACATATTTTGTTTGCTGCCTTATTGGACTTTCCCTGAAATTTCTGGCCCCTATAAGCAGTTTAGATCCAGACGTAAGGGGTAGAATACTTGATTTTAGACGATCTATCTTTCGATTTTGTTCTAGGGCTAGTAGCAATGCCGCCCACAGTTCCTAAGTTTTGAAAGAAGATTTTACGTGTCATTGTCTCATACCTAATTAAATTATTTCACTGAAGAAACTATATGTGTGATGACAGAGTTTATAAATATCATTATACGAGGGCTATTCAGAAACTAGGGAACGTTCCTGTCTGACGCAGCTAGACACGCGGCGATCACGTATGTTTTGGTATGCTCGTGCTAGTAGTAGGGTTGCCACCATCAGTAGGATTTTACTAGATCTAGTTAAAAAAAAAATCTAGTAAATTTCCCGAAATCTAGTAAAAACTAGTAAAAAGTCATGATTTATAGTAGACAAAACTTTTTTTTTATTTTCCATGAATTCAGGGAACAAAATTATCGTAAACATATGACAATTGCTTGTCTGTTTTACAATTTACAATTTTGCTTGTCTGTCTCAGAGACAGACAAGCAGTCACCTATTTTCATAAACAGACACTTCACTCCCGGTGTCTAAAGGTCGACAAAATCAGCTTTCTGTGTATCAAATCTTACCAACTAAAAATGAAGCTATAATGACACTTGCATTTGTGATGATTGGGAATCTCTTGGAATCAAAACAAAAGCCAACCACCCAAGGTGATTAGGTGAATCTCCTCAGTTTGAAAATCTTTATTAAGGAGAAAGGAGCCTGCTGAGAGAAATTAAAAGTAAGTACAAATGTAAAAAAAAGGATTTTTGAACTTGAACTCGTAGGTTTCCGGAATTTTAAATCATACTATGAAAACGAAAGAAAAGAGGAAAAGAGAAAAAAAAAGAAGAAAAAAAGGAAAAAGACTGTGAAAATCGTATTGATTGTCCTCCTATAGTAAAAATCGATGCTTGATGGTGCGCGTGCGGCGTAGCCGCACGCGCAAACATTTTTTTTGGCATTTAGTAAAAACAGATGCGATCTAGTAAATTTTTCCTCTCCGATTTAGTAAATTCTTCGAAGTCAGGGTGGCAACCCTGGCTAGTAGCTTCAGTCGACATCCAGCCGTGAGAACTAGAATATCTCCGCACTGCCGTTTTCCCAATATTCCAATTTAAAATGTGCACTGCAATTTCAAATCCCGCTGGTTTGAAGTGCGGTCCGTAGTACGGTTTTTGTTAGCGAAAAACCGATAGAAATTCATCGGCAACTGTGCGAAGTATATGGCAACGACGTAATGAGTGAAAGTTCAGTGCGAAAATGGTGTATCCAGTTTTAAAAGGGCCGAATTAACGTGCATAATGAATAGAGTAGACGCCCGAGCATTGTGACAGACGATTTTGTCGCCAAAGTTGATGAGAGATTCGTGGGACTCATTCAAATGGGAGATTTTACCACATCAGTCCCGACCTAGCACCGAGTGATTTTCACTTGTTCTCGAAGATGAAGAACTGGCTAGCGACAGAGCGTTTTGATGACGACGACGAGCTCCGGGCGTGCGTCACTAAGTGGCTGAGATCGCAGGCGGCGGATTTCTATGATGAAGGAATTTTGAAGCCTGTCCACCACTACGATAACTGCCTTAATTTGTTTGGTGACTATGTAGAAAAGTAGCATTTTAGTCACTCTTTCAGATGTATATAATAAAATATTTTTCCTGTACCTAGTTTTTGTTTTATAACAAAACGTTCCCTAGTTTCTGAATAGCCCTCGTAACTACAACTATCCATGAGCATAGATTTTTTGGTAGGTAGCTATCAGAAATTTTGATTCCATCAGAGCCGTGTTAAATCTCAAAAGTCTCTTTACTTTTCGATTGCTGACTCTGAATTTCCAATGTTCTAGGATTGTGCCTGTACCTGAGAAACTCTTATTTACGAGCTCCAAATTTAAATCCACTGTAATCTTGACAATGACTATGAAAGTGTTTATGGCTGGCTCCAATCGCTCTTTCTGCAACTAAGCCAAACGGTCCGCGGTCAAGTACGACAATAGATCTTCCTGGGGCGAATATTTGGTAAGTCTGCGTTACGTTGAATTTCAACCATGCAGCCTCAGTGTCACGTCGACGAGAGAATACGAACTCTTTCCGCTCCAGATAGGTCAGCTGTATTTTGCCAAAACTTAGCATCTATATTTTTCAAATTTCACACGAAAATCGTAAAAGCATGATTATTTTTCATTTTTGGAAAGGGATAAATATATGAAGATACAGAGTTTTATTAATAGGTTTAAAGTCCCTTTTCTTCTCGCTTAGCCACTCGGTTTTCTAGTGACACAGCCTCAGTGAGTTAGTTTTCAACGCTGTAGACAGATATCTGGTTTTGATCTCGTTAAAAGAAGGCATAGCAGATAAAAAAAAAAACCTCTGGCTATGAAGTCGGATAAGAAAAACTCCCGCTACCGTGTCAAAATTAGAGAGAGAGAGGGGGTCTCATTAACTCAAAATCAAATTTTTTAATAAATTATTGGTTTTGCCAAAGGACAGCTATGGTCTACACCCCTCCCCCTTTGGAATGAGAAATCACTCATACCATTAATGAGATAAATCTCAGAAAGCAAGATTCTTTACAAGATTACGTAGCCTTTGTGACTCCTGTCAACCTTTAAACTTTTGACAAGTTCCGCAGTTCAGCTGGGATCATCAGAGTTCAACCAGTAGAAAGGTTGTCAAACAGTCTTAAAAATAACATAAGGTATTTTTGCACCATGAATGCTGAGAAGCATTAACTTTACAAGTGGATGGAAAGACTCAAAAATGGCTTTCGATTTGCTTGGCTGCTAATAATTACCAGTTTCACGAAAAAGAACGGTGTTCGGGTTTTTCGATGTTGTGATTGTTGTATTTGGTGTACGCTAACTTTTTTACAAGTACTTTTTCTCATTACTTGATTTAAATTCCACAATTATAATGCATTCTGTTTTGTCTAACTTAGTATAAATCATTTACTTTAATGACAGGTGAAAAAACACATCTCTTTTAGTTGTTTTAATTTTAGGCTATCAAAACAGTTTAACAATTTATAATGTTTTGGAAGACACGACAAATAAAAAGTTTAAAAGCTCCATTTTAAATTTATTTCAGAAGGTTATGCGTTATTATGCGATTTCAGACGAAATTATGCGTTTTAGAGAAGTATATATAGATATATTTATTCTAACATTAACCTAACAGTAAATTTAAATTCTGGAAGGAAAATAAATCCTTATATTCCCATCGCAGAGCTCTATGGTATGGAATACAACACAGATTAACAGTGTACTAAGCTTTTTCGTGAAAAGAAAGGGAAAAAATGTCAACAATAAAAGAACTAACACCCCCTTATCATTGATTACCTGCCAAAAACCAAGTCAGAGCGTAGCTTCACGCGCAATAGAGAATAAACAATGCCAATGCACAAATCAACTTGTCCCAGAGACTTACACACCACAGAAGAGTACAAAATTAATTAATCAACTAATGTAAAAAAATATTAAACAGGACTAATTTTTTTAAGTTTTCCTGAAGGTACCAAACTTTTGAGCTGACTCAGGCATAGTATTCCTTGAGCAGAGGCAACAGGAGAGGCCATCATGGGATCAAAACCCGATCGGATTCATGTAGTGACTAGAACATCACGTGTAATATGTTCTGGAACAATATCCGGCTAACTTCACGATACTTACAATGATACCTTTCGCTACAGAAAACAAAGATCCAAAACACTTACCATTGAATAGCAACACATTTGTCTTTAATGATAGTTTGGGCAGTCTGCCAACTGAACCTAACTATTTGAGGAAAGCCAAAGACAGGATCTAAAACATCAATTAAAAACTTCTTTGTGACAGGATCTGTAATTAATAAATTATTTTTCTTAAAAGGGGTTTAAATATCAACAAGATATGATCCCTGTTTAACATTTTGAAGCCACGTTTTATTGTGGTCAAAAACTCGTTGAAGAAATTTAAACTCGTTGAAGAAATTGAAGAAATCCAAAATGGACAATTAAAAAGACCAAATACATCTTACTTGATTTACCTATTGCCCTATTCAGCATTCTTTAGACCAATTGCACGGTAGGAAAATTAGAAAGCAGTTCCATACACGCTAAACGCCTTCTTTGCAGATAACGCTTTGTAGAGACTATAAAAACTAAATAAATAGTAACAATAAACCTTTATAGGAACTAATTGCTGCAAATACGGGATGCTGAGTAGAACTGAACTTCATGGGGGAATTTAATCTATCCCCCACCCAGAATGATCAAAGATGCATCTTAATTAAGTTCTATACATTACCCCTCTCGCAGAATTTGAAGAACTAGGGTTTGCTCATCAAAATATTATTCCCCCCCCCCCAGCCAAAAAAATTAGAAAGCATCTATATTAATTTACGATTACTATAAATTGAGATGATAATATATATCATCTCAACAAGGTTATATCTACCCATAACTATATAAACAAAAAGTTAATATAGATTTAAAAGGGCGAAACTTAAGCAGGCTCAAACATAAGCTCTGCTAGGAAATTTCCCCGGGAGGACTAATTGCTACAAGGAGCTTTCTTATTATTATAGCTTTACTTAGAAATATTTATCATTTCCTTATTTATAGATTTTTTAAGTATTCGTGTTTCCCTGGGAAGGCCATCACCCCCCCCCTCTATGAATTCAAGAGAAAATTTCCAAGAGATGGAGAGGTTTAAATTAGACCCCGGCGCCGCGCCGGTGGATCTGCCGAACGCCGCCGACGAGAGGCCCGGTCAAACGCCGCGGAAGTGTCGTAACGCCGCCGGCGCGCCGCAGTCACGCCGCCGCCGGCAGAGGCGTTCGGTCGACTTTAAATTATTTTTGCGGCAATTCTTTATTGCGTCAACCGCTAAGTCAGAGCTTTTCCTTCTCGTGTGGTTTGGTATTTCGATTTTCCTGATTAGAAATCAAGCAGGGCTTGCACTATCCCCGAATTTTCGGGTATTTCCCCGAAAATCTATGCGTCACCCCGAAAAAAATTTGGTTCCCCGAATCCCCGAAAATCACACAATCACGGTGCCACCCCTAGCGATTTATCACCAGTGATTTTCCCTGCCAAATGTTACTTTGCATACCATGATTCTTCACTACTCTCTTGTTCATTAATTTTCGTCTCTTTTGTTACTTTGCATAAAAACCAGACAGATGCAATATGCAATTGCAAATATTGAAATATACACAGTTCTTCATATGTTGACAAAAAAAAAGTATCGTCTTTATGAAATGAGTTTAAATCATGTCGAATGCAGTTTCCCAATCGCTATTTCTTACATCATTCGTAGCCAAGAATTTTATTTTCAAGTTGAATAGAATTATAGAACACATTCATTATTATACAGCTTCAGCCTTCAGTTGGATTTTGAAATTGACAGCCAACAGATTGTTTCTACAGCTGAATTGTAAGTTTGCAGATTTTTTTTTTTTTTTTGCTGTTTTTAGATAAGATTTTCTGAATGTTTAATACTCAATTGTTGAACGCCTGATAGAAAATACAATCTTCTTTCTTAAACATTTTACCCCCCCCCCCCCAAAAAAAAAACCTTTTATTGAGACAAAATTTAGCTAACAAATTTAGCTGTGACTAAGCTATGTACAAGGTTGAGGAATTAAAGATTGACACGGAAGTTACCCCAAAAATATGATTCATAAATGAATTGTAAATTATTGCCTATAGGGGGGGGGGGATAGGGGACTATCATTTTTAAATGATAATACCTCATTTTATTTTATTGAAAGCAGGGATGCCAAAAAGATAATTATTTTTTTCCTTTAAAGTGGAGACAGAAGAAAATGATATCCAATTCCCCGGGAAACCATTGAAATATTTTGATAGACCCAGGCCCCCCCCCCATTAGGACATGTTCATTGTCTTGGGTATTTTGCAATTTCTCATAGGCTACTGGCCTAATTTAGCTTTTGTGTGTGCTCCCTTTTAATTAGATTCTTTGGATCTTATTGAACGCCAAGGCGAATCTATGACTCAGTTTTCCAATAGTTTGAGGTATATCTGAATAATTTCGACATTTTTGTGTTGTCTTTGTACCCCTTTACTCATACCTTCAATTTTTTTCAAGGAACACTAAGCTGTTCAACGTTATTTTTCGTGTTTGTTTGAACCATACAGTTACCTAGTTAATTATTAAGTAAATTATTTTTCTAATGAAATCTGAGACGGTATCCTATCAAGGCGGTATCCAGAGGGGGGGGGTAGGAAGGTATTACATTTAAATGATAATATCTCGAATTTTTTTTTTATTGAAAGCAGGGATCCCAAAACGTTTTTTTTTTAATTTAAAGCAGAGACAGCATCCTATCAAGGTGGTATACAGAGGGAGGGGGGGGGTAGTGAGCTATCATATTTAAATGATAATACCTCGATTTTTTTTTTTGAAAGCAGGGGTGCCAAAAAGTAAATTTTTTTTTATTTACAGCAGAGACGGTATCCTATCAAGATGGTATCCAGAGGGGGATGCATGGGGAGTTATTATATTTAAGTGATAGTACCTTGATTTTTTTAAAAATTGAAAGCAGGTATGCCAAAAAGTTGAAAAATTGACAAAAATTAACAAGATTTTTGTGAGTTATACTTGATACAGCACTTGCATGGTTTTATCGTCCAAAGGGAAAGGGACATATGCGTCCAACCCGTTTTTTTTCTTATTGATGAAACGGGTTTACTTTGAAAACATTCATTCATAAGTACCAGGCAGATTCATACTAAAACGAATTGGTGTTACGAGAGCGATATCGACATCCCACTTAACGTTGCGCTCGAGTGACAATGGCGCCCTTGGTCCAGTGCCCAAGTTACATTAAAAGGCCAGGCCATAATAAAAGCTTTCAATTTGGGAGGTTCAAGGAAGAGTCTTTGACAGTCTTATGACCTCAGGATACTAGATGTTGCAACGTTCTTACGTATTTACCGTGGTTTAAAAAATTCTATCACCCCACAAATGATTACCAAAAATATGCACAAATATAACAAATGTAACATTTGGAATATTATAACACTTTTTTCGAAGCTTTGAAGAAAAGCAAAAAAGGCTAAATAGCCCTAACTACGCTTGAAAGCTATTTTAAAAAGAAGCCCTTTGGAGATTTCCATGGAAATGACCATAGCAGAAGCTTTGAGCCTGGGTGGGGATCAAACAGGAGTCTTTGAGGATTTTGACCACAGGTGACTTGCTGTTGTTACTTTCTTAAATTTGGTAATTTTTGTGAGCATTTGGAAATCAAAGCTTAAACTCAATAACTGATACTAAGTGTCCTAACATTTTGCTTGGATTAAAAGTGACGAACTAGGATGAAAATCTCAACATCTTCCTGGAGCTACTTCAGTCTACATATTATTTCATTTAATGACATTTAAAACGGATGAGCTCTTCATTTTTTACCTAAGAAAATAGCTGGCATTACATTTTTCTTCATATCGAATAAACCATTAAGTGTGTTTTGTTTCATTGTAATTAAAGTGTTCTCATGTGAAGTGTTCCTCATGTATTTTTCAATTTGATAAATTTACTCCTTTTAGATGCAGTTTATAATTTGACTGATATTAGGTATTTATCAATTTATAATTTGGAATGAATCCCTAAAAGAAAAAATGAATAATATCCAAAAGAGCAGCCAAAAGCAATAAAAAAGCAGCAGTTCAGCCTTAGCCTACATGACATATATTCTATAAAGAAGCCAAGAAAAAAACTTTAAAATGTATTTTTTAAAATTGTTATTAGAAACCAGTTTTTAATACAAGAAGGATTTTTAGGAATCCAAAAGAGCAAAAAAAAAAAAAAAAAAAAAAAACAATCAATATCAAAGTCGCCCATTTCAACTTTTTGAAGGTGACAAAAGAGATACAGGCAAAGGGCATTATGAAAAAATTAAGCTTCTAAGTTCAAAGTTTTTACCCAGATAACTGACGAATTTTGTGATACGGTATTTGAAGTTTTGTATGCAGTAATGCTCGATGAAAAAAACTACTAATTTTGATAATTATTTATGTTAAGAATACATAGCTAATAGATACTTCAACTACTCGTATTATGAAAGGGTTCTGAAACACCACAGCCATTTCGTTTCTACCAGATTTCTACTTCTCTTGATGAATAACGAAGAAGACCAGTTTCCAGCCAGCGACTTGTGAATTTTGGAACTCATGAATAGGCTCGAATTTGTTGTAAATTTAAGCTGCGATTTGAGAAAGACTGATGAAAACAATGTTTGTGGTCAACATTGATCGCCCCGGCGGCGTGCCGCCGACATCTTACCGGCGGCGCGGCGCGCTGTTTTTGGCCCCACCGCCGCTGGTCTTCCCTCATCGGCGCAGCGCCGGGGTCTAGTTTAAATACTTAAAAACAGAATCAACTATTCCTCTCAAATAGTTGAATTTCCATGCAACTTTACATGGTTTAAAAAAAAAATGGGGAGGAGCTAGTGCTTGGACAATTTTCCCAATTCAGCCAGCCAACATAGATACAAATACAAGACTGCAAGTTTAAGTAAGTAAACGTCAGATATACCTCAGTGTACTTTTTGCTTCCATTTTACACTATGGATCGCAAAACAAAAGTGACGGAGATACCAAAAATCTTACAGGTCGCGTTTGAAATGCAACTGATTCAAAAATGATACTAGAAATAGTTATTTATCATAGAAACGAAAATGCTCAAAACCTTACTTAAGGCCATTTACACAGGAATATGCATTACACAAAACTAATCTGTAAATGAATGCCTCAAATAGTATATATACAGCATAAAGAATAGTACATAATAGTATATATATATATATATATATATATATATATA
>JAQQPU010002906.1:0-12262 GCA_029168905.1 Artemia sp. Kazakhstan ARC1039 | reverse complement strand
TTTTTTTTTTTTTTTTTTTTTTTTTTTTTTTTTTTTTTTTTTGAATTGCTTGTTAAATTAATTAATTATTATTGAATCAATAATAGTGATCATTAAATAATAACCTGATATTTCTCAGGAGGTCCAACGGTATCAACATAGACTTCTTTGATATTTGCCCCATTGCTTATGCACTCAGATATCAAGTTTATAGCTGCATCATGAGATATCTCGTTCAATGATATTTTGGACCTAGAAACAATAAATATATTCCATGCTTTCACCTTCGTCTTCTTTTTCATTTTAACTGTAGAGAACGAAAGGGCGTATCTCACGTTTTTTTCCTAAAATGTGCAATTGTGCACCAGACCGGCCTAACTGGGGCAAACAGTGTTACAATGCTTCAAGCACAAAGACTGGCCCTTACAACTTTACGCACCATAAACCACAATAAAGTCACAAGATTCATATAAATGCTAAATTTTGTAGATTCTTATTTGATTAGTTACCATTTTTCTAAATTATTATTTATTCAATCCTTCAAAAATAAAAACTTATCTCGATCTAACCTTAAATAAGATAACGCTAATTAAATAAGATATCCTTGAATAAGATTTTTTGTTTAGCTTCACCTTTCCCTTGAACATGTAAAGCTTCGATAGCTATAAAGGCATTATCAAAGGCATACCGTACCATTTCTATTACGGTTTGTTTTGTATTCTATGCAGTGATTTAACTTCGTTTTGACAATAGTTCAAAATATGTACGCTTTATTAATTCTGGGCCGTCCAATCAAATAACTCATATTTGAGAAAACTTGCCCAGGAAACCACTATTTTAAAAGCATGTTCTAACACGAATTCTTTCTATTTAGCAGCTCCGAAGTTACACAAAAGCTACGCCCGCATAAGAATTAGCAGACAGAAGAATCCGCACAAGAATCCAGAACAATCTTCTACATCCGCACAAGAATCCAGAATCAGAAAAAAAAATTTCTCAACTTAAAAAATAAATAGGAGCAAAAAATTGCCTTGATAAAACTTCGGAATTTTGAAGTCACCACCCGAAAACTTGTCTACCAATTTTTTTAAAAATTTTTTTTTTTAAATTTTTTTTTTTTTTTTTTTTTTTGAAGCTGGCCACCGAGGTTTCCTACGTCATTCCAAGAATCGCTTAATTTAGAATATGTGAAATAAACCTGAACCAAATTTTCTCTTAACATTTATTTAGAGTGGTCAAGTTTGACAATTAGAACAAGAAATGGAATACAAAGATTTAAACAGAGATACACCAAGGCGAATCTCCCAAAGTTACCAAATATGATAGGTTAAAATTATGGCAACTGGCTGGGAAGGGAAGAAAAATGAAGAATTGGCTCACTGCTCAACAGTTAATTCGATTGTTACAGGTTGATAAGTAGCTTTTTTGAATGTATTAACTCACAATCTACTTATTAAGGCATGTCTAAGTCATTAGCAAGTTATTGGTCGTCCATTAGTGGCCAATGCCATTGGCCATCCAGAAAAATAGCCTATGTAAGTCATCTTTACGCGAAACCTTTTTTGTTCATTTTTTAATACATCCCTTATTTTAGATCGGCCGGAATGATGAATATGACAGTATGTTTCAGAAGGTCTTACGTAATTTTTGTCTGGGGTTAAACAGGATGGTTTTTCTGAGCCGGAGCCTACAGCCCAAGAAGTATAGGGGGGGGAGGGGGGTTATAGTCTATTTCCAAGAGTGCTGTCTGAAATCGAAACTTAATTGGATAATTATAGCTGAAGAAAATATGAGATTCAAAGCAGGAACACTTTCTTAGGAGTCTCATAGGGCGGCCGTCTGCTTATACTAGTCCGCCAAATCTTTTCTTTTTTTCCGACCTCATAGCCTTTTGTTCCGTAAACTCTATTCTGACTACACAGAATCGGTAGATGAATGATAGATGGATGTATGGGTAGATGATATGTTTTACTAGGTCGTTGTGATAATTGAACGTCATCAATCCTATTTCTTTATATTGCACCAAAATTATTCTTAGTGTGATGTTTGACATTCTTCTCTCGTTCCAAAAACAATTCTACTATCTATTGACTAGGGTAATTCATAATTCAAATCTCAGCATGAGCTTTTTGACTCAAATGTTACTGATATCCTAACTGTTATTTCAAGCATAATCAAGGGTACTCGATTAAATTTTTTATAGATTGAGAGGGGGAGGGGAGGGGAGTGGGCAGCAATTTTTCCAGAGAACGCGACTGAGGTTTGAAAAGAAGCTTCTTCGCTAGAAAAGCGTCACTTTTTCTTTTTAGAACTATCCATCATTTTATGTTTTTCGCGAATGGTGGATTTATAGGGAGGGCGGGGAGGGAGAGGACATGGACTGAAACCAACTTTCAACCCTGGAAGGTTTTCATATGGCGGAATTACTAATTGGCCTATTGGAAGTTTCAGGAAAATGAGGAAGGTGAGAAGGCTCGAGAAACTAAAAATAGACGTTTCGTTTTTTTCGTTCTCATTTTCTTACAGAAACGGCTATCTGTGCACCAATTATAGTTGTCTAAAACAAACAGACTACACAAATTTATTGCTTACCAAAATAATTTAACAGATAAATGCTATAGGTACTTATATGTCCTAACGAAACAATAGCAGATGTGGCTCAGATCCTCAATCTGGCTAATGAACCTTCACTGTGAATAATTGAAGTTTGATTTAGTTTTCCTTTGTTTATTTATGATATGGATAGATTTCAGTCGTTTTTGGAGTCCCGTTTAAACTTAGATGCGATACTTAATGATTCGACTGGGAGTGATAAAGATGTACAGTATACCAGAAATCTACCGGATTGTGATGTTTCGGATGACCCTTTAACTAATGAAGTTGAGCGATGTGAATTCCCGATAAGGGTATTACATGTTAATGCGCAAGGATTGCAGAGTGCGTATAGTGAACTTTAGTTTTTGTTAAATTCTAGTCCTAAAGATATTGTAGCTGTATGTGAAACTTTTTTGTCGCAAAAGTCTCCAATGTCTATGCTGTCCCTTTCGGGTATGAAATCTGTTTCAAGGTGTAGGTCTGAGAGTGCGAAAGGTGGTCAATTAATTTATGTCCGACAGGATTGGTCTGTTAATATACTTGATGATTTTTCAGTTTGGGAAGAAGGTTTAGGTGATACTCTATTTGTTGAATTACGTCCCATTGGCTACGAACCTTTTATTTTTGGATCAGTATATAGACCGCCATCAAGTAACCCTAAAGAGTTTTTTGAGATTTTTGAGCCCCTAGTTGTAAAATTTGGTGGGTGTAAAAAACCAGTAATAATTTCAGGTGATTTCAATTTTGATTTGTTGAATTTAGATGTGGCTTTTCATCAAGAGTTTCTGAACATTATGCTGTGTTCAGGCCTTTTCCCAAGTATTTCGCTACCTACGAGAGCAACAAAGACTACTGCAACTTTGCTGGATAACATTTTCTTTTCTGGTGTTTCTTTTAAAGCGATAAAGTCTTCTGTTAGTATATGTGACATGTCTGATCATTTTACAGTTAGTGTTGTTTTAGATGTAGCCCAAAGTTTATCTCAACCTGCATTTAAAAAACATGAAAATAAAAATTCTTACCGACAGAAAAAATTGATTGATTTTAAGAGTTTGCGTGACCTGATAGATAATAAAGACTGGACCCCCATTTCTGATTCAAATGATGTTAATGATGCTTTTTCGAAATTTATCCATGATATGATGCAACTCCGAGATCAAGCAGCATCGACAAGATTTTTGCGCGGAAAGTTTTCAAAAAAATTTGACCCGTGGATTACGGATGGTATTTTGACGTCATTAAAGATGAAAAGAAAAAAACATCGTCAGTATCTGGCTGCCCAATCTGATGTATTTTATGAGGATTATAGAGCTTATAGAAATAAACTGAATTCTATTATAAGATATGCTAAAAGAAAATATTTTTCCGATAAATTTTTACAGTATAAGTCAAATATGAAAAAGACATGGCAGCTAATCAATGAAAAAATCCGTCCCAATCATCGTTCGAGTTCTGGAGTTAATTGTCTTGAACTTGATGATTAAAACGTGACGGATCCAAAAGAAATTTTGGATATTTTTGGCAAGCATTTCAGTACTATTGGGTCTAGGATTGTATCGAGTACAAATAGGCAAGAGAGTCAGTCGACTGATTTTGTTGTTGAAGATGAGGCACCAAACTCATTTGATTTTTCTGAAATTTCACCTCAGGAAATTAAAGGACATATAATGAAACTAAAGCAAAGTTTTTCATTGGATGATTTTGGGTTTTCTACACAAATTGTGAAACAAATAGCTCCTAATATTGCCCCATTGTTGGCACATATTTTTAATTTGTCTTTACTAAATGGAGTTTTTCCTGATCTTTTGAAAAATGCCCATGTTTTAGCTTTGTATAAAGGTGGTGTTTCTACGGATCCTTCAAATTATAGAGGGAATTCACCGTTATCTGTTTTTAGTAAAATTTTGGAAAAAATTGCTCATAAACAGCTTCAAAATTATTTATGTAATAATAAAATATTGCATCTTTCGCAGTATGGATTCATAAAAGGAAAATCAGCAGAACTAACAATACATCAGCTTCTAATTGAAGTAAAGGATGCGCTGGACACTGGTCAGGGCACCTTGGCTATATTCTTGGATGTGGCCAAGGCGTTCGACTCGGTGGATCACCGATTTTTACTAAATAAACTAAAAAAATATGGATTTTCTTCAAAATCTTTGAATTTTTTTGCATCTTACCTTGCTGAAAGAAAAATTGAATGCCATGATAGTAAAAATGGAATCCGATCTAAGTCATTTTCCGTAAATTGTGGGGTTCCTCAGGGCTCTGTTTTGGGTCCTACCCTATTTCTTCTCTTTATTAATAATTTGCCTGAGTTTCTTCCTATCTGCAAAATTGTTATGTTTGCGGATGATGTTGTGATTTTTTCTTCCCATTCTGATTTCAAAAAGCTTTTCCTGAACATCCAAAGTACTCTATCAACTACTTCAGAGTGGTATTGTCGAAACCTTCTTCTATTAAATGAAAGGAAATGCCAGTATATACTATTTTCACGAGTTGGTTCAGTCAATTCTGACAAAATCAGTGACAGCACGGCCAGCTGATGAATGTGATAACTAGTTTTCTATTTAGCATCAAAATCCGAAGTTAGACAGTTTAAATCTTTTAGAGACACTTTTTGTGGGAGAAAAAACAGCTTCTCAGTGAAAAGGCCATTCTAGTTTATTTCTATTAGTTTATTTTTAACGGGTGTATGGAGATGGTAGGGAGGAACGGGTGGATGGGGTGGTAGGGTGTGTGGAGATGGTAGGGAGGAATGGGTGGATGGGAGGTCGGGAGGTAGAAGTTAATTTGGAATTGATAATGTGAAGGAGATTGGTTTGCTTTTTTCCCCATTTTTTAGTTTATTTAGTTGTTGTTGGTTCGTGTGTTTCTTTAAATGGCTAGCCGTTTTACTGCACGCCAGCAAAAACTTAGGTTTTTTAATTAATGCAGTAGTTGTAAATTGTGAAGTGTTATAATCGTGTTTATTAATAAAGTAAAGTAAAAAGTAAAGTCTATTAGTTCAGATCTTTTTTTTCTTTTTTAAATTCGATGTTTATTTAAAATCATAGAATTAGGAGAACAGTGTATCAAGCGAGTTCAAATGAATCGACCGTTCAAAAATCGAAGTTTTATGAATTCTTTTCATGGCTACAAATACAGCATGTCTAGTAATTCGAATTTTATTAACACGACCAATACAGTTTTTTTTATTATTATGAGAAGGGAGTGTACTCAGTGTCTTTTTGTTGAATTATTATAAATGAACTTCATTAAAATGATCACCAGTATATCTGTTTAAAGCAAGGTTTAAAGCGAGAAAGGCTGTCATGGATAGAATTTATCAAATTTTGGAATCTGGCTAGTCTATTCTGGCTGCAAACCTGGCGTATTTAATGACGTCATCTCATGCACATAAATGACGTCGCCTAATGCATATAAGCGACGGTTTCTAGTAATTTTTATTATTATTTTATATTCTTCCAAGCAAAATAGATATAATGTCAGCTGAACTTCATAAAGAAATGACAAATTTTCTGAACAAAAAAGATACAAGGCTTTCTGTTGAAGAGAAGAGCACAGTAGTAAAGAAAAGGAATGTCTCTGAATCTACAAGACATTCCAAATTGGAACCTGAGGTTAAAAAGTTGCCTTTGGGAAATGACAATTCAGCTCAGATGGACAAAAAGACCATCAAATTTTCAAAAAATAAAACGATGGCTAGAAGTAAACTGGATTCATTCAAAAAACTCGACAGTGAGCTTGGAACAATTGCCAACAAACTGGAAAAACTGTATAGATCCCCAGAAATAAAGAAAGCAGTAAGAGCACGGGGGGAAGTAATGGATTGTATCCGACACACAAACTCACTTACAGAAAAATTGAGAAAATACCAAAGCCAAACTGGGAGAATGGATTTAGATGGAATTTTATATAGCTTTTACTATAAAATGGTCAAAATAAGTTCAACCATGACCAACTTGGAAAAAGAAGTAAAATTGAACCAACAGATAGAGCCCAAATCAACGGAAAACTTATCTCAGCCTGAGAAAGCGTGGTTTGATGCTAGGAAAGAAAGGACGGATGACAGAAGAAGCTATGAACCTGAGGATCGTCGATCTCGTCGCCGAAGACAATGATTCACAGCATGGTCAATTTCCTGATGAAAGGTACTACCGAGATAGCAGACAACGCTATACAGATAACAGTGATGAGGCCTACCAGGCAATGGCTGCCCGTCAGACCATCACGCCTCATTCTTTTGTCTCCCCCGCTCATAAAGAGGCTGAATCAAGTTCGAGAACTTCAGCTGAAGATAGTTCCAGGCATGAGACTCGCATGACGACTCCTCACTGTAGAGTTTCTGTAAGCCAAACTTTGGCCACTTTAGCAGTATCAGGGTCGAGAACTTTGAACTTACAGCCCCAAGTGCTGCTACTGGATAAAGAGTTGATCGAGCATTCACTGCCAGATTTTGATACATTACGTTGTTTTCCAGGGCCGCTCATAAGGGACGAGACAATGACACAGAAGCTAATAAGTTTTTGTAAAGATAAGATTTTTTATCTCAGCAGAATTAGAGGAGGTCCTATTATGGAGTCAAAGACTCTTATGTGGGATCTCTTACATCTGTTGTTAAGATCAAATAAGCAATACCCAGAAAATTGGAAAATAAGCAGACTTCTGAGCGGTAAAGAGCCTGAAGGTATCTATCCTGAAGAGACTGAATATAGGAAATCGCTGGATTTCAATTTCTTAAAATCGTTGATCGAAGTGGGGAAGAGAAAAGACGCTCTAGACTACGCTATTGAATGTAGCTCTTGGGGCGAGGCCTATGAGGTAGCTTTCTCGATGGACGAACAAGCAGTGAAAAAAGTGAGGAGAGCGTACGAATTATCACTGTCTTTGTCTTCCTTTAAGACATTTTCTCAGCTGCATTCTGGACGACAACCGGTTGCATGCTCTATTTTAAGTAATTTTAATTGGCGAAAATACCTGGCTGAGATATTATCTAACCCGTCCAGGACCCCAGGATTAGATAAAGCTGCGATTGTTGCTATGGGTGATTCCTTGAAGCACCGAGGAGACAGTTATGCTGCCCACTTTTGCTACCTAGTTGCTGGAGTGGAGTTTGGAACCCCGCGGATGATGCTCATTGGGGCCACAAGGGAAGAAATGCTCCACCCATCTAAACTGCTAGAATTTATTCAGATGACGGAAATCTATGAATACGCCATGTCTCTTGCTTTTCATAATTACTCGATTAGATTTCTCCAAGCATACAAGCTCAAATACGCATTGGCTCTGGTCAACCATGGCTTGTACGCTGAGAGTTATAAATACTGTCAGAGTATTTGGAGTTGTTTAAGGACTTCCTATAAACGAGATGATTTCCAGCTTGCAGGGAATGTTTTGGAACTGGGACAAAAACTAATGCTCCTAGATCAAAATAATGAAGACGGCCAAAGAACTGATTGGATTACTGAAGCGTCAGGCATATTATTTGGTCTTTCAATGTCAATATAAGCCAATATACGCCAGAAGCTGAAGAAAAAATGTCAAATCAGATGGAACAATCTCTTTTAGAGCCCATCAAGAGCGAAAGAGTTAATGAAGAGGTTCAGCAAAAGGATTGCCTTGGAATAGAAACCATGAATAATAATCCTCAAAGTCAACAAGACATTCGCAGCTTGCATGGCCCGGAAGGTGCAGCTACCTTGCCTCAGAAAGTTGTTCATCACCAAGACCTGGAAGGAGCAGCTTATTCGACTCGTCCTGCTCAGCATTCCACAAAAGAATTTGAAGCTCTTTCAAGAGCAGAAAAGACCTCATTTAACTCGAGTGCAATTGCTGGACTTGTAATTTAGTTTTAGCTAAACGTTTTAGTTTAGAATTTTAGCCTAGAGTCTTAGCTTAGAGTTTTTTGTTGCACTTTAAGTTTAGTTTAGTATTAGTTAAGAGTTTTAGTTTAGAGTTGTAGTTTCGTTTTAGTAAAGAATTTTAGTTTAGAGTTGTAGTTTAGTTTTAGTTTAGAGTTTTAGCTTAGAGTTTTAGATAAGAGTTTTAGTTTAGAGTTTAAAGTTTTCGTTGCATTTTTAGTTTAGTTTAGTTTTAGATAAGAGTGTTAGTTTAAAGTTTCAGTTTGGTATTAGCTTAAAGTTTTTGTTAAGAGTTTAGAGTCTTAGCTTTTGTTTTTTTGTTTTTTTTTCGTTTTGTTTTTTTTTCCTTTTTTTTCGTTTTCATTTAAATTGCTAATTGCTAACGGTGTTTAATAATTTGTTGTAAGTTTTAATGCGCTCAATTATGCCACTAGGCATGTGCGCAGATGTATTTTATAGCGTTATGTATATTTCATAAATAAAATATCTATCTATCTATCTAACCACCTTCTCATGACTGATACAGACCATTTCAAAATTAGCTAATTCAAACGAACTGGACCATAATCAATGACACACTGGTAAGATCTAAATTTTAGGTCTATTACTAAAAACCAACTTAGCATCATATATGAAAAATAAATTCTGTAGCTGTTGGGTTTTTTAACTTTACTCTGTACCACCAGAGTCTAATGCTTATGGCGCTAGTGTTATGGACGTTTCCAGTTTGGCCGGGTTAATTTAATATTCTACATGCAGAGATAGCAGTTTCTAATTCCAAATAAATGAATTAACATTCCAAACCGAAGGTGAATCTTCAGAAAAACTTAAAGCTGTCTTTAATATCCTTACCTTTTAAACATTTGATTTGAGATAAACGTAGGTGTCAGTATGTGAACAGCCCAGCCAACAGATTCATCTTCGTCCAGTTTTTCAAATAAACTATCTCGCTTTTCTTCATTTAATGTTTTGGAATCAGCACATCCTATCTTCTTCAATTCAGCTGAGTGATTCAAAGGACAGAATGATGCGGCATAGACCATTGGACCTACAATTATGATTTTACACAATGTTAGTTTGAGAATATCTGGGAAGTATCATTTAGGACACCGGCTCGATAGTGAAAGAAATACTCACCAGAATAGGACAGGCAAATGGCGCTTTCAACAAACTACGTCAAGTATGGAGATCTCAGAGATTTTCTCTGCGCCTAAAGCTACGCCTTTTCAACAGCATGTTATGCCAATGCTACTCTGCGCAGCAGCAACATGCCACCTGAATCAAGAACAAGAGAGAAGAGTCCTGGCTTTTGACAACTCATGTCTTCGTAGAATATTGAACATCCATTGGTCACAGAAGGTGCCAAACCAGTCCATCCGTGAAATGACGCAACAGCCTCTAATAACCGAAATCATCAGAGTCAGAAGGTGGAGATATTTGGGCCACGTCCTACGTATGGATGACCATAGACTCCCAAAAGCCGCTTTACACTGGCAACCACCAGAAACTCGCAGCCGGGAAAGACCCAGAAACACACTGCGCCGGACCTACCAAAGAGATCTACGAAACCTGCACACCTCCGTTCTACCAGAATGGGAGGACATCACTGCAGCAGCAAACATGAGAGTAGATTTGCGGCTCTTCCTTGATGCCCTGGGTGCCTCAGGAGGTACAGGCAGATCTAAGGTCTAAGGTAATGTAGCTTGAGAACGAGGAATGTCTTCGAGAAAGGAGGGAATTTCTTAAAAAATAAAAAAAAACGTAAAAAAATCAATTGAAACAAAACTGCGTACATATGGCCTTTCATACATCAATAAATACATACTTATGACACACATACCTCTCCCCCCCAGTCACCTAGAATTTAATAAGAAATACTTTCCCACTATACCCTTATGGACGTACAGCCCCTAAGGCAAAGTGAGATTTTCCATTGACAAAATAAGTTGCGTTTTTTACTTTTTAAAGTTAAAATTAAACCGTGTCAGGAATTTACTTGCTTTGCGCATATGCTGGCACAAGGGCAAGGTGGGGAAATTTTGAAATAAAAATAATGGTTGTATACCATAGAAAAATCTAATGATATTAATGCTCTAAAATGCAATTTTTAGAGTTTTGAACCCCCCTCTACAGGAAAAACCCACAACCAGTCAAAAGGGTCGATCCTTGTAAAAAATTTACAAGCGCAAGAAAAGGAACTTTGAAATACCTTAAACCCAATGACACATTTTTGAGAATTGGAATCTAAAATATGAAATCCTTTGGATATGCAAAAAAAAATCTCCTTGCATATTAGCAAACTACAATCTACAAAAAATCTAAAATTTAGGTGCGTTTTTTACTTCATGTCTTAACATTTCTGTTTTCATTTTTCTCTTTTCATGTTTCCATTATTTGATGTTCCAGCAATTCCTAAAGACCCAGGTACAATAGAAACGTCGTATCTTAATGAATGCGTCCGAATATTGAACTTTTTTGTAGAAAACAAGAAACTTCTAGTAGTACCTTGAGTCCAGTTATCTGGCCTTCAATGCTCCTACTGTTCCAGTACTGTTAAAGAACTTTCCTGATAGTACGAGCATGCAAAACCCAATTTTCTGCGAGATATTGTCAGTCAACTGGGTGGCGCAGATATAGTTAAGCACATTGTGACTCGTAAGGACAAGCCCAAGTTCATATGGTATATGATGAGTCTACTATAGCGGTGACTGCTGCTTTACCCAGAACGCTAAATATCCGTGCAAAAGTCATGAAATCCTAGCTTGTTAGAATTATTAAACTAGATACCCAATATGACGTTTCAAAGAATCCTGTCCTTATTGAAAATGCGATCACTACAATTTTACCAATTCGGTACAATTCTATCAATCAGTACAATTCGGTAATTCTAGAGTTGTCCAAGTTCAGACCAAAGACGATTCAAATCAGGCTATGAAGTTCGGTGTTAAATACAGTACAGTTTATTCTGTGTTACCATGCCTATTATGACACTGTAAAACCAAAACAGTGTCATAATTGTCAGGGATTCGGACATTTTGCTCACGACTGTGCTTTCCCAGCTACGTGTCAGAAGTGTGCCAGTAATCACATTCACCTTGAGAAACCTTGTTCGCTAGAGACTGGTAAGCGTGCCAACTGTGGGGGTAGTCATCGCAGCAGCAGCCTGCTGTGTACCGAACTTAAAAAACACCTACCTGTTAATGGTTCGGTGGGAAGGAATTTTCGAATAGCACATTGACATAATTTTTCAGCGTTAGAATCTCCTTATTTAAAAAGAACATTAACGGTGCCATTGAAAAATTAGGTGCTCTTGAACACTTGCTCGGTGCCTACGATATCCTTTGTATTACTTAACACTTCTTAGTGTGGATAATGTGTCAATGCTATAGTCACCATTAGATCACACGTTTTTCTTCAAACCTGTTAAAATTAGGTTAGGTCATTCCTCAGAATGCCTATTAATTGGTAAAAGTACGATGATAGTAGTGAGATTGAGTCCGGTGATTTTCTGTTGATTTGAGTTGTGTTACTCTAGTTTGTAATGTGCCAACGAATTACCGAAATAAGGGTAACAGCGTGAAGAGTCATATCTTTGGGGGAGAAAAATAGTTTTTGCAGTTGGTAATGGTCTCGTGAGAGGGTCAAAGGCCGAGAGAGATGAAGGAGACAAAAAAAAAATCTGAATTTTAAACACTCAAACACATAACAATTCCAAACTGGCACTGGATAAACATCAAATTAACCCAAAAAAAGCCTTTCATAGTCCTTTCCCGACATGGTTGGTCCCAAACACGGCACTAGCCTCAAGGCTAGTGTTTTTTTTT
>JAQQPU010002905.1:24453-63354 GCA_029168905.1 Artemia sp. Kazakhstan ARC1039 | reverse complement strand
GGTAGAACTCCAAAGACATTAATATAGACATTCGCTCGGAAACAATTTTCTTTGGAAACAACAAATTAATTCCCCTTTCGTGAATCAATAATTCCCCTTAGAAACAACAAATTAATTCCCCTTTCGTGTCAAATCAATCAATCATGACATCAGCTGTCACGTGTGATCTAAACTTTGCCCTGGAAACAATTCTGGTCGAACTCCAAAGACATTAATTAACTTGACGTCATCTGTCAGACATTAATTAACTTCCACGGAAACAATTTGATTAATGACTGACAGCACAGGTGTTCCATGTCATTGACCTCATTAACCACGTGTTCTCCCTAGGGAGGCTATGCCCATATATGGACTCCCCCCTGGACCTTTAGGGTCATCTCTACTTAAGTGAAGAAAAATGAATGGAAATTAATATAAAAAAGCTTTTTCCCCAAAACGAGTTTGTCAAAGTATAGTAAACAGCCTCGTTAAGCCAAAAATGGGTAGAAATAAATTCAAATAATCTTCCCAGCGTAAAGCTACAACAAATCGCCATAAATAAATGAATTGAACCCAAAATGAACAGAATTACAATAAATAACCTATTCAAACTCAAAATAGCAACAATTAGCATCAGTAGGGCTGACAACCCCCACACCTCCTCAAGACCAGAACATAATTTTTACTTTACTGAAAAACAAAATACATTTTAAGTGTTTTCACTTTTTTAACTTTAGCAAATAAAGAAGTATTAAGACTATAAGGAATAGATATCAGAATATGTATATCAAACTGACAATACACGGTTATTATTTTTTTTAAGTAAAGTGCAAATTATTTTCTGGTCTGAAGAAGACATGGATGTTGTCAGCCATACTCCTTTTACTTTTTGCTTGTTTTGAGTTTGACTAGGCTATCTATTGTAACTTCTGTTGGTTTTAGGTTTCATCTATTTGTTAATGGTGATTTGTGGTAGTTTTACACTTAGAAGATAAGAAAAACAAATTCGAAGAATTTGACAACGCTTTTGTCCGTAAGAACTTAAACAATTTAGAATTTGTTTGTTCCCAAAGCCAACTATCCTTTCAAAGGATAGCCAAAACATCTTAAACTTTTTGGTGCCATATGTTTTAGCTTAATTTTGATGATTATTCGCCTATATTTTTTTCTTTTTCATTTTTTTTTAATTTGGCACCCGCTACTGCCAAAAATTGCAAAAGTTCGTATGGAAGTCTTTTCGATACAAATAGATTTGTATTTTTTTTCTTCTAAGTTTTTAAGATACTTCTGGTGTGTAAATTCCTCTTTTTCGCGTTCCTTAGCACTTTTCAACGAAACTAAAAAAAAACTAAAATAAAAGTTTCAAATTTAAAAACCTTATTTTTCCACAGGGTGGAGGGTATTTTCCGCGAGGGTATTTTCCAAGGAGGGGGTATTCTCCGCGGGGTTACTGTCCGTGGGGGGGACATTTTACGGGGGTTAAACACCCACCCCCCCATTCGCTATATTCATTTATGTTATTTTACTGTGTTCATGGCCATATATTTGGCTTTAAAATACATTTATTTATCTATCTATCTAATATACAGAATAATTGTACCAAACACGTTTTGCGTGCAGACCCGCTATACTTCTCCCCCCCCCCTATTGTGCAAATCTATAGCCCAAATTTATTTCTAAAGTAACAGAAAAAAACTAGCAAAAAAACCGGTGTGTTCTCGAATTTTACACTGCGTAAACTTGAGTGAGTGGCGCATAATACATAAGTTCCAAAATTCCCTCCCCCAACGGGAATTAAAAAAATAAAATTCAAATAAAATTCTCAAATTCGGAAAGCCTTATTTTCCACGGGGGGGGGGGGTATTTTCCAGAGGGGTATTTACCGGGGGTAATGTCTGTGGGGGGTATTTTCCGGGGGAGGGGTATTTTCCGCGGGGGGTATTTTCCGGGGGCTGTATTTTCCGTGGGGGGTATTTTCCGGGTTTTTTTTCCTCGGGGACGGGGTATTTTCGGGGGGGGGGGGGGGTAATCGCCGGGGATTAAACACCTAAAACCGGTAACACATAGTATCTTTTGATTTACCTTGCTACTTAACTATGCAAAGATTATAAGCCCCATAGGAGCTTAAACTTAAAATAGATTAGTGGATCAAAGACCAAAAAATTTTGACCTTTTCCTTTCCCCCAATATAGTATTTGAGTCTTACATGTCCCACCCTTCCCCTTCCTCTCTCCAACATAACTTGAAAGTTTAAATTTTTAAAGTTGAAAGATCCCGAAAGCCGTTGCCGAACTACTGTAAAACTTTTATTTCGATAATCTTGAAACACATAGTGTATTGCTTTTTATCTACCCCCCCCCCTTCAATTCAAAATTTTAGGTTCACTTTGAGTCCCAAAGGCTTCTTGAAAGTTTCAATTCAAAACCCCAAGCCATTTTGAGAATATCAAACAGTTCGTAGTGGACATGGTCAGTCATAAATCTTTGAATCATTTTTTTGGGATCTCCAATTGCCTTCAAATGGCTCACAGAACTGATAGACTATTTGAATTACCCTTACTATGTGCCTATCTACCTTAGTTCTGCCCTAAGGATGGATGATAGACTATCTATGAACAAGTTAAATGAATCATTTTTATAGAATTTCTGAAAAAGTTATGCCAGCTGTGCCTCTCACAGGGACTATCTGTCTTGGCTTTACTCTAATTAGCCAAGTTTTCATCACTTCCACCAAATTGATTTTAATTCAAAAATCAACGGTCTTAGTTTCGGGCTAATAGTAACTGAAAAACCAAAAAAAAAGAATTTTGACAACAGTTAATATGCAAAAGAATTAGCTTTTTATGCTGATTCCAAATATAAAAAGTTCATTACGATTAATCTTACCAATTAAAAGCTGCGGACCTGTGCAAATTTACTTGATTTTCGAAAATGGACAAACAACCCCAAAAGTCGAACAATCTTAATGAAAATCTCATCATTAGATTCACAATATCAGAGAACCATAGTATGGAGGTTTCAAGCTCCTATCTACAAAAATGTGGAATTTCACATTTTTCCAAGAAGAAAAATCACGGATGAGAGTTTATTGTGATTTCTTTTCCCATGGGTGATTGCATCAAACCTATGGTCCAAGAAGATTATGAGAGGGCTCGTTAAAACGGACATTAAGATTTCTAGCGTACTTTTTAAGTGACCAAAATGACTGTGCCAAGAGGAAGTAGTGATTTCTGCCATTTTGTGACACTAAACTAGTATTATACCCCAGTGACAATTAAGTCGCTATCGATGTAAAGTTCTGAGATGAAAATCAATCTAAAAGTATCAAAAAACTATATATTCAGCTTTCCAGTTGCAGATGCAGTAATGCCACGTTGCGGCACGTTCGTTCCTGAAAAGCCACATAGTTCATGCAAGTTAAATAATCAATGTGCATATTTGTCTTAATACTTGGTTTAACTAAGCTGATTTAATTGATTTTTCATGAAATTATATTTAACTATGTATAATTGCGCATGAGCTATTACGAATGAAGGGTGGTCGGTCATTGTCTAACTCTCTTTGATCCTTCAGACAAATATAGATGGAAGTATGGAGGTGGTTAGGAGCTAGTCTCTCATTTCCCTTCATTTAGACTAAGCTTGAAAAAGGATGATGCGATGTGATACCTCCCTTCTTATTATATAAAAAAAATTCCCTGAAATTTATTTAAAGCTTCAATTAACTGAGCTAATTTGCTTTATATTTCACAAAATTATACACAGTAATGTGTAAGTAAGCATCAACCATTATGTAGGAGTGCGGACGAGTACATTTTTATCCCTACGAATCGTAAGTGTCCTTGAGCCTCCAGATAAAAATAGACTGAGTTTTTGGAGAAGGGGGGGGGGGTTGAAACTGACAACTAATCCCTCTTGAATCTTGGGAATATTTTTGATCAAAATTTTTATTATTGGTGCTAGGGGGAGGGTAATATTGCCAATTTCATTTTTACAATCTTTTTCTATATAGAATAAAATATGCCATTTACCTGCCCATCGGCAGAGAGGTGGAAAGGCGAGGCGGGGTATCATGATTTTGAAAACAATGAGAAATTAAAAGTGAAACACAAGTTTTTTTCAACTGAAGCTAAGGATCAATATTAAAAACTTAAAAAGAACGGAAATTGTTCCGTATATGAAGTGAGCTGCCCCTCCTCAACCCCTCATTCGTTACGCTAAAGTTTGACTTCCTGTCCCAATTCTTTAAGGGTGACTGTTGAAAGACAAGGGTCGTTGAATAATTGGAACAAGAGCCTTTTTTAAAGCACTAAAAAACTTCAGCGTGAGGGGGCAGCTCCCTTTCCTCATATACGAATAATTTCTGTTCATTTTAAGTTTTAGTGTTGCTCCTCACTCTCAGTGGAAAAACCTGTTTTTTTATCTGATTTCTGATCAAAGGCAGTGCAATAGTACTGCTTAAATAGACAACAATAACCATTATTTGATTATTTTCATGTGAATTTTTTCCCTGCACCCTTCGTATGGATGGAGTCGTTCTGCAAACTTTAGGGGGGGGGGATCATTCGATTGGAAATTTAAAGCTCTATTGCCCTTTTTAATAGCCAAAAGCAACTTGAGGGTAACCACCTTCCCTCCAATACCCTTTTCTGTTACTCTCTCTCCCGCGGGTTCTATGATTTTGGAGAGGGAAGGAGAAGGGGCATAATATCAACTGAATATTGCAGAAAACCGAAATATTTAGCATTACAGATTTTCAGGATATAGACTACTGCCAAGCTGCGGCGCATTCGTCTCTAAATCAGTCATTCTTTTTACCCCTTTTAAAACGCCATCAACCCTAGTGAACACACCCTTATCTCCTTTATTTATTAGAGTTCTACCTTAGAGTCTTAGCTTAGAGTTTTTTTTGTTGGAATTCTAGTTTAGTTTAGCTTTAGTTAAGAGTTTAGAGTTTTAGCTTAGAGTCATAGCTTAGAGTTTTTGTTAGAGTTCTAGTTTAGTTTAGTTTTAGTTAAGAGTTTAGTGTTATAGCATAGAGTCTTAGCTTAGAGTTTTTTTTAGAGTTCTAGTTTTACTTAAGAGTTTAGAGTTTTAGCTTAGAGTCTCAGCTTAGAGTTTTTGTTAGACTTCTAGTTTAGTTTAGTTTTAGTTAAGAGTTTCGAGTTTTACCTTAGAGTCTTAGCTTAGAGTTTTTGTTAGAGTTCTAGTTTAGTTTAATTTTAGTTAAGAGTTTGATGTTTTACCTTTGAGTTTCAGTTAGAGTTCTAGTTTAGTTTACTTTTAGTTATGAGTTTGGTGTTTTACCTTAGAGTCTTAGCTTAGAGTTTTAGTTAGAGTTCTAGTTTAATTTAAGTTAAGAGTTTAGAATTTAAGCTTAGAGTCTTAGCTTAGAGTTTTTGTTAGAGTTCTAGTTTATTTTAGTTTTAGTTAAGAGTTTAGAGTTTTTAGCTTAGAGTCCTAGCTTAGAGTTTTTTTTGTTGAAGTTCTAGTTTAGTTTAGTTAATAGTTTAGAGTTTTAGCTTAGAGTCTCAGCTTAGAGTTTTTGTTAGAGTTGAAGTTTAGTTTAGTAATAGTTAAGAGTTTAGAGTTTTACCTTAGAGTCTTAGCTTAGAGTTTTTGTTAGAGTTCTAGTTTAGTTTAGATATAGTTAAGCGTTTGGAGTTTTACCTTCGAGACTTAGCTTAGAGTTTTAGTTTAGTTTAGTTTTAGTTAAGAGTTTAGAGTTTTTTTTAGCTTAGAGTCTTAGCTTAGAGTTTTTGTTAGAGTTCTAGTTTAGTATAGTTTTAGTTAAGAGTTTGGTGTTTTACCTTAGAGTCATAGCTTAGAGTTTTAGTTGGAGTTCTAGTTTAGTTTTAGTTAAGAGTTTAGAATTTTAGCTTAGAGTCTTAGCTTAGAGTTTTTTGTTATAGTTCTAGTTTAGTTTAGTTTTAGTTAAGAGTTTAGAGTTAAAAGCCCGAAATAAAAAGCCTCAGAAAAGCCCGAAATAGTAATTTACATATCCCAAATCATAAGTTTCAGACAACATTCGCCTACGAAATGCTAGGAAACCTAGCTCATAAAAGCCTGAAATAGCAAACTATTCATCCCAAACTATAGGTTTCAGACAACAAACGCCTATGAGAGACTAAGAATCCTAGCTCTGAAAAGTCCAACTAACAAACTACACATCCCAAACCATAATTTTCTGACAACACACACCTATGAAAGGGTAAGAAATCCAGCTCAGAAAAGTCAAAAATAGCAAACCATCCATCCCAAATCATAGGTTTCAGACAACACATACCTATGAAAGACTAAGAAATCCAACTCAGAAAAGTCAAAAATAGCAACCCATACACCCCAAATCATAGGTTTCAGACAACGCACATCAACGAAAGACGGGGCCCGGGGAGGGCATTTGAGGGTCTGGGGGGCCCTTGAGGGCCGGGTGGTTCTTTGGGAGCTTGGGGGACCTATGAGGACCGGGGGCTTCCTTCGGGTTTGGGGTGGGGGGGATCGAAGCCCTTTGGGGTTGGGGTAGGGGAACTCACGACACTGTTCAAATACAACTTGTGTATTATAACGACCACAGAGTTTCACCCTCAAATCCTCTTCTAAAATCATCTTTTAAAATCATCTTTTAAAATGTCTCTAACTGTTTCGCCGAAATAATTCCATAAAATGTCTAAAAACAGTTTCGCCCAAATAACCCCTAAACGTAATTTCAGCGTGTTCCTTTTGTTTTTTGGCATCTCTGCGCTGTCACATTTCAAATTACTAAGAAACCTGATTCCCGTGTTAATCTATTCATCGCTAAGCTCAAAACATCCGCTTGGAAACAATTCTCTTGGTAGAACTCCAAAGACATTAATATAGACATTCGCTCGGAAACAATTCTCTTTGGAAACAACAAATTAATTCCCCTTTCGTGAATCAATAATTCCCCTTAGAAACAACAAATTAATTCCCCTTTCGTGTCAAATCAATCAATCATGACATCAGCTGTCACGTGTGATCTAAACTTTGCCCTGGAAACAATTCTGGTCGAACTCCAAAGACATTAATTAACTTGACGTCATCTGTCAGACATTAATTAACTTCCCCGGAAACAATTTGATTAATGACTGACAGCACAGGTGTTCCATGTCATTGACCTCATTAACCACGTGTTCTCCCTAGGGAGGCTATGCCCATATATGGACTCCCCCCTGGACCTTTAGGGTCATCTCTACTCACTTAGTCTTTTTCATATAAAAAAATATTTTATATCTTTTTAAGAAAAAATTCTATTACACTCTATAGTTTTTACTTTGAAGATTATTTGACTTTATTTCTGCTCATTTTTGGTTTAATGAGGCTCTTTACTTTTCTTTAAAAAACTTATGTTTCCCATTAACAAATACTATCTGTAAGTAATTAAATAAAATAAAAACAAGTTCTTCAACTGAAAGTGAGGAGCAACATCAAACCTTAAAACGAACTGAAATTATTACATATTTGAAAGGGGTTGCCTCCTCCTCAAGACCTCATTCTTTACGTTAAAGTTCTCTGTCCATGAAAAAATCAAAATCTTGGCAGTGACTGGGGAGATCAAGTCAACGCTTTCGGGGAGTATTTTTGAAGGGAAAGGGGACTCAAAAGATTGTGTTTGGGAAAACCATTTAGGTGCAGACATTTATGTCTCCTATTGGCTCGTCACGAAAGAAGCAGTAATATTTCTTGGAAGCTTGAACAAACTTGAAAGGAAACTTAAAATATTTTGTTTGTTCGAGACTATAAAACTAAAAGACTTGGGATTCACAAAAAGGTGGCCTGTCTCCAATCAGCTTTAATACAGCGTTCATAGGTCTCTTGGTCAAATGAATCCCTTTGCTAAAAAAAAAACAAATTTGAAACTAATTTCGGCGGAATTGGTTTATGATTCCCCAAAATGGGCACAAAATTTGGTTCGGCTCTGATAGGTTTGCAACTTAAAGGGGAAGGTAGAACTGTCTGAAAAATTTGTTTTGAGGATTGGTTGTATCTTAATGCGGCACTTGAAGTTGGGCCAACAGTATTTGTTTTCTTCGATTTGCTTAGATTTACAGGGCTTTCAGATAAAGGCAAGGGGCCTCAAAGACATGAAAAACCTTGCCAAAAGTTAATGAAGACAAAATATATAAGAAAATATAGTTCTATGTTATGCGTGACGCCCAAAGTAGGCCCAATTTACCCTCCTCCTCCCCCCCCCCCAGTCGGTTAAAAACCTATGAGGCATGTATGCTGGGCCACACACACATAAGAGAGAGAAAAATTAATGCTATAACAAACAAAAACACACTGACCGGAATGCAAATTGTTTTCAGTAAAGCGAAAAGCTAGTTCTAACATCGGTAGGTTTCTATTACCGTTCGCAATTATGAATGGTTTGATAAATTGTTTTCAATAAGTTAAAAAACTCGCAAATTCCCATACAATCTTAATTTTACCAGGTCTCAGGCCCCTTTCTATGCTTGGGCCTCTCCCTTCATGTTTGTTTCATAGAGCCCACTCACCTTAATTAAAGCTCAAGTTCTTGGACAAATTTCTAATAATTCTGAGTGTTACAATGTGGTATTACTAAATTAACAAATAGCTTGACTTAAATTGACAAAAACACAAATATAATTAACTCCTTTTTCTGTTTCAGTGCTTGTTATTTTTAGTGTTACCTTCCTTTTGAATTTAATTAATTATCTGCACGAAGAGAACTAAGACTTGTGTCTACGTTGTCCTTAATACCTATAAGGTGCTTTAGTTTAGTTGGGATTATAATTGTGCTTATATAGAGACTAATAGTGACGCGTCCAGTGGGAGAGTCCCTGGATTCTGGAGCTATTCCATAACTTGAAAATTAGCCGAGGGAAGAAAAATTAATAGCTTAAACGTAAATGTAGTCGTAATATTGCCAACAGACATCGGTGCTAGTTAGAGGACGCTGAGGAGGGATAAGGTATATCTGGTGTTTAGAGCTGTCCCCATTTCTTCCTTGCCAAATAACATCCTTAAAAAGGTACAAGGAAGAGAGTATTGTAACGTGTTTTGTTGCTTTTTAAGTGTATTGATTTCGTTTGTCATTTTTTCCACTCCTGGGGTGACCTTACCTAAACAAAGTTCACAGATAATCACCATGTGAGTCATTTTTACGGAAATTTAAATTCGAGCGCCTCTTTTAAGTAAAAAACAGAATGAGCCATAGCAAAGTTCTTTTTTTGCCTCAAAGAAATAGCATTGGCCAAATACCAGTGAGTGAATATTCAACGATAGCCAATCGATCGAAAACCAGTGGCGGATCCAGGGGGCGCGCCCCCCTAACGTAGTCTAAAGTAGTGTAATTTGCTTAATTAACGCAAGACTACGTTAATTAAACTTGCTCCTAACGCAAGTTCATTGGATTAACCTATTTTGCCCCCCCCCTAAAAAGTCATGGATCCGCCCCTGTCGAAAACTATCTTATAAAATCCACCCCCTCCCCATAAAAACCCAGGCTTTTTCTTTAAGAAATTTCCGGTAATACTTCTTCCCATGAGTGCTTCAGGTACTGCCTATCCCCATCAACCTGCGCTTGAGTTTTCAAAAGTATCTATCTCCACCCCTTATACTTCAAAGGACAGTGAACTTAGATGAACTCAGGTAATCTTTGAGTTTTTTTTATATTTTCGAATTGTATACACGAGTCATATATTTTGGTATTAACAAATGCGAGCAAACACGTCTTTGAAAGGTTTAAGGGCCGTTCTTTTACTCATCTTTGTGCTAAGATCTTACATCTTTTGACAAAGAACGCTTAAAACTGAAATCTTAACACTAAGATCTTACATCTTATAGCGTTCTTTTGCAAACATCTTTCATCATTCTGCTCTGATCAGCGGTCTAAGAACAATGATGATTATATCATCAAAGTTATCTCATCATTGTTCTATATGGTAGAAAGATGGCGTCTTTCATACTTTTTGCTAACATCAGTAAGCTGTAAGATCTTAGAACAAATACGAGTTAATAGAACGGAAATCTTTGCAGAAAGATGTGAGATCTTAGATGTAAGATCTTAGTGCAAAAGATCGGGCTTATAGGGTGGCATAGATGAATGAGAAGATAGACAATAAATAAATATATGATTTAATTTACTGTTTGATAGTCTGTCTATAATTTTCGTTGCAAATATCGAGGATTAAGTGTTATAATAAAATTATTTGATAAAAGGAAGGAAAAAAGTTACTTATTTAAAACATAAACTACCTTTTTAGGTACCCAGGGTAAAAATCTCTTTTAGACTAACTGTTTTTAATATTTGAAAGAAAGTAGTTGACGTAGATTAAAGAAACTTTTGGAAATTTTCAGGAATGGATATTTAAGCTAATTTCAGAAAGTGTCATTCACTAGCTCTATAACTTTCTTTAAAATGCAAAAGCACATTTTTCTGAAAGACACTGTTTATGCAAGAGACAGGTACCGAAAGACTGATTAACTTTTTGGCTGATCTTTTAGAAAATGCCTGTTTTAGTGAAAACTGTTTTAGTATACTATAAGCGGTATTTTTGCGTAGGTTTTCCTAATACTATACACTAAGGGAGTGAACCTTATGTCGCATGAAAAATATAATGTAATTAAAATAGGATATGTCGTAGATAGTTGAATTTTCTATTTTTGCCTCCTCAAAGATAAGGGTGATAACACGACCCTGGGGATTCTTATCTATATATCAATTGCACGCAATTTTTGGAAAACTTTTACAGAAATAAATTTTTTTGTTAGGTTTCTTGTGTAGGCTTATATTAAAGAGAACAAAAAACAAGCAAAAAATTGATTTAAAAACAAATTTATCCGATGGAAGCAATCTCGGACGTTAAAAAATCTTAAAACCTAGTAAAGAGCGAACAACAGCCCATAGTAACCAGAAGATAAAAAACGTGCTTAGAAAGAAAACTGCCTAGTGAAAAGAAATTTCCATTTGACAATGATTCAGGAACAGTAACTTTTATTTCCGTTCGTTTTAGAATAAAAGTTTATTGCGAAAAGAAATTTATGGTAATTTCAAAAAAAGCGTGAAACCCCTACAAAATGGCGTCGGATCAAAATGAGAAGTGTACCATTGGAATCAGCATAGTTAAAAACCTTGGTCATGGAAATTACTGTCCCCAACCTTGAACAACAGGGAAAATCCCTTTTTGCATGGGTAGGACTGATCTGTCTCCCGTTTTTGTTTTCCTCTTTTTTTTCCCGGGCAAGAGGTTTACCAGAACATCATAGATAGATGCTTGATAGCTCATTCAAAAGCTATTTTTCGCATATACGTGCTTTTTATAAATTCCGCCATGCGCAAGTACCATATGGCACAAAAATGGCGCATGATGTGCCATTTTTAAGGGTTGGGTTAGCGGGCTATAAAAGACAGATGTTTAATAGCTCACATAAAAGCTATTTATCATATCTATATTTTCTTTATAAATTCCACCAACTGAAAGTGCCAAATGGCACTAAAAATGGCACTATTGATGTTATGTCTCAAGTGGAAAAGCTAGGGGCTAGTGGGCATCCAGAACTTCTTAGAGAAATGTTTAATGCCTGATTTGAAAGCTATTGCTCATATCTAAGTGCTTTTAATGGCACTTTTTGTGCCACTTTGTAAGTTGAAAAGCTTCGAAGTATAAAACGGTACCACTGTAATAATTATGGTCCAAAACCCTTAACTGGAGATTTACAAGAGGCCATTCTCGTATACTCCCCCTCCAAGCCCCCTTAGTAAGTCTCATTAGTCCGTTGGGAGAATTCACTATGAACTCTTTAACACGGTCAGAACCAAAAATAAAAAAAAACAGGTTTAGGAAAAAACTGCCTGGTGGAAACAAATTGTCAAATAACACTGATTGAGGAATGGTAACTATTAGTTTAGTTCGTCTTAAAAGTAAAAGTTTATTACGAAAAGAAATTTATGCTGATTTAAAAAAAAACATCAAACCCCTCGAAAATAGCGTCAGATCAAAATGAAAAATGTACCATTGGAATCAGCATGGTCGAAATCCATTCAGAAGGAAATTATAGTCCCCCTCCTTGAACTACAAGGAAAATCACTTTTTTGCATTGGTAGCAATGATATGCCTCCCTTTTTTTTCTTTTTTTGTCTCCAGGCCTAGTGGGTTATCAGAACATCATAGAGAGATACTTAATGGCTCATTTAAAAGCTATTCATCATTTCTACGTGATTTTTATAAATAAATAAAAAAAACAAGTTGTTTTAACTGAAGGTACGGAGCGACATTATAACTTAAAACGAACAGAAATTATTCCGTATGTTTTAATGTTTTAATGCCGCTCCTTACTCTCAGTTAAAAAAAAACTTGTTTTTTTATTTAATTTTTGAACGTTTTTGATTTAACGCATGTTTTGATTTTGGCTCACCGTATATGAATAATTAAAACAAAATTTGCATATTAATTTTACTTTAATTTGGTTAAACGGCTTTCTCGAAAGTTGTTTAATTTTATTCACGAAACGTTTTTATTAGTAATAAATATACGTAACTTACGAACTAACTTAAGTAACGAACTTCTATATGCATATATTTTTAACACGAGTTTTAAATTTCGTACGTATATTAGGGGGTTTGCCCCCTAGCCACTACCTCGCTCTTTACGCTAAAGTTCGAATTTTGTTCGAATTCTTTAGAAATGATTCTTAATCACAAAGGCCGTTAATAAGGCCGTTGAATAAATAGCTCTTATGAAAGTACTAAAAAATCTTTGGCTTAAAGAGCAAGGTATTGACTAGGAGGCGAACCTAATCATATACGTAATAATTTCTGTTTGTTTTAAGTTTTTGCTCCTTACTTTAAGTTGAAAAACTTTTTTTATATTCAATTTCTGATCTTTTTTTAAATAATACATTGAAATTCGGCGCCCCCTTCATAGCAATGTCCCTTCCCCCATGAAAACTTCCTCATCGGAAAGATCCTCCCGCATAACCCCCGACCCCCCCCCCCACCACCAGAAAAAATCCCCCCTTAAAACGTCTGTATACTTCCCAATAACCAATACTATATGTAAACACTGGGTAAAGTCCATAACTTTCAGCCCCCCCTGCCGGAGACTTTGGGGGATTTAGTCATCATAAAAGGCATAGTTATTATATTTTTGACCATGTTGAACAAAATGCTTATCTCAAAATTTTTATCGGGTGACTTTGTGAAAAAATTAGCGTGGGAGGGGGCCTAGTTGCCCTCCATTTTTTTCACTTAAAAAAGGCACTAGAACTATTAATCTCCGTTCGAATGAACCCTCCTACGATATTCTAGGACCACTGGGTTGATACGATCACCCCTGAAAAAAAAAAAACACGCATCCGTGATCTTTCTTATGGAAAAAAGTATAAAATTCCACATTTTTGCAGATAGGAGCTTGAAACCGCTACAGTAGGGTTCTCTAATATGCTGAATCTGATGGTGTGATTTCCATTAAGGTTCTATAATTTTTAGGGGTTGTTTCCCCCTTTTTTCGAAAATCAGGCAAATTTTCCCAGGCGCGTAACTTTTGATGGGTATTAGCAAACTTGATGAAACTTATATATTTGAAATCAGCATTAAAATATAATTTTTTTATGTATCTATTGGTATAAAAATTCCGTTTTTAGATTTTCGGTTACTTTTGAGCCGGGTTGCTCCTTACTTACACTTCGTTACCACCAAATGTTTGATTCCGCTATCTGTAAGTGCCACATGACACTAAAATTGGCACCTTTTGTGATATTTCTCAAGGGTTGGGGCTATCGGGCTACCAGAACATTGTAGACTGATATTTAATAGCTAATATCACTCATGTCTACGTTCTTCCTATAAATTCCACCATCTGCAAGTGTCAAGTGACACTTTTGGTGGCATGTCTAAAGTGCAATAGCTGGAGCCCGTGTGCTACAAGTACTTTTTAGAGAGGTGTTTAGTGGCTCATTTTAAAGTTATTACTCATATCTACGAGCTTTTATCAATTCTATCATTCGTAAGTGCTATATAGCACTAAAAACAGCACTTTTGGTGCCATTTCTTAAGTGGAAATACTTGGAAGCATAAAATGGAACCAACGTAACTATTATGTTCCAAAACTCTTCACTGGAGGTTTACATAAGGTCCTCCCGTTTACCCCCCTCCCCTCCCACCCCATTAATAAGCATTACAAATCGTCTGATCCCCAGGAAGCTACAACAACATTAGCAGGCTACAACACCACCGTAGATAGATGTTTAATCATGGTTGCAGTGGTAGCTGCAACTTAATAAAGAGCGAACCACAGCCCATAGTAACCAAAAGTTAGAAACCACGTTTAGAAAAAAAGCTACCTAGTGAAAAAAAATGCTACCCGACACTGATTCAGGAATGGTGACTATTATTTCGGTTTGTCTTAAAAGTAAAAGTTTATTGCGAAAAGAAATTTATGGTGATTTCGAAAAAAGCCTGAAACCCCTTGAAAATGGCGTCAGATCAAAATAAAAAGTATGCCATTGGAATCATCATGGTTGAAAACCTTCTACAGGGTTATTACAGTCCCCCTCCTTGAACAACAAAGAAAATAGTTCTTTCGCATCTGTAGCACTGATCTGTCTCCCGTTTTTTATTCTTTCTTTTTTTTCTAGCAGGGCTAGGGGGTGGCCAGAGCATCATAGAGAAATGTGTAATAGCTCATTCGAAAGGGAATTAAATTTGTAAGTACCCTTTTTAAGTCACCAAAAAGATTGGAGGGCAACTAGCCCCAACTCCATATAGGCCCCTCCCCCAAGAGTCATCCAATCAAAATATTGAGACTGCCATTTTGCTCAACATAGTTCAAAGGTCCAATATCTACGGTTTTAGTGAAGATAAAATCATCCATAGTCCCTGGGGAAAGGGCTGTACGTTGTATTGTTATCGGACGTACCGATATCATGCGTATCGGTATGGGCGTATTGTTATTGGGCGTTTTGGTGTCGCCTTTATCTTAGAGAAATTTGTAGTAGCTCATATAAAAGATATTGCTCATGTATAGGTCCTTCCTTCCTATAAATTCCACCATCAGCAAGTTCCAAATAGCACTAAAAAATAGCATTTTGGGTGCCTTGTCTCAAGTGGAAGAGCTGGGATCACTGCCAGACTGCCACAACTTTTAAGAGCGACGTTTAATGGCTCGCTTGAAAGCTATTGCTCATATCTACGTGATTTTTATCGATTATACTATCCATAAGTGCGATATAGTACTAAAAACAGGCGTGTAGTTTCGTGAAAACCCGGGGAGGGGGAGGGAGGGTTAAAGATGGACCAAACTTCCCCAGATCAAGTGAAAATGTCAGTGTGAAAAAAAAGCCTTATTGTACCATAAATGCAGAGAATTACTAAAGAAAACTGGCCTGTTTCTCTGAATTATCCAGGCTTATCTTAGTTTAACAAGATTTTTGAAGAAACTAAATTTCAGCTGGGGGGGGGGGGTTAAATGGAGGTCTTGGGTAAAATTGGTGTCCGGAGGGGCAGTTGCCCCCCTACCCCATAACAAATTACGCCCTGACAAAAAACAACACTTTTGGTGTCACTTCTTAAGTAGATAATTCAAATTTGCAAACAAAAAAATAAAATCTATAAACGATTTCATCGAAATGATTTTACATCACTTGTTACTGATGTTATGTGTCGTGTTTTGTTCTTTACTAGGTTTTCAGCTATATCCAATAAAACTAGCATAGGCTCCATTTATAATGAAATTTATCGGTCCTTTATGTAACTCTTTTTCGATATTGTCTCAAATTGTATATTCTTTCATAATATACGACCGTTGGTGCTTCAGTTAGTAGAGCGTAGGTCTTCTAATACCAAGGCGTCGAGTTCGAACCTCATCCAGGGTAACTTATTCTGTTAATTATAAATGGATGATGCTGGTTTCTAGGAAAGTAATAAGGTTTTATTACAAACTTCTAGTCACCTAGTAATATTCAGTCATTATAAGCTTTACTATTTGTTCTTTACTTTAACTAGCTGAGGAAAACAGAAAAACCAAAATACAATAATGAAGTGGTACTTGTTCATTATTCGGTACACCCTCGAGAAATGAAGTTGCGCTTTTTACTGTGGCTACTGTAGAATAGTCAAGAGTCCCCGGCGGTAAAATGGTGAGCATAGATTGTACATGAAAATGCAGTTTTTTTACAAAAGTGATACTTGTTGCCCTCCAATTTTTGGTCACTTAAAAAGGGAACTATAACTTTTAATTTCCGTTCAAATGAGCCCTCTCGCGACATTCTAGGACCGGTGGATCGACACGATCACCCCTGGAAAAAAAGAAAAAACAAATAAACACGCATCCGTGATCTTTCTTTTGGCAAAAAAAATACAAAATTCCACATATTGAAGATAGGAGCTTAAAACCTCTACACTAAAGTTTTCTAATGCACTGAATCGGACGGTGTGAGTTTCATTAAGATTCTATGACTTTTAGGGGGTATTTGCCCCTTTTTCCGAAAATAAGCAAAATTTTCTCAGTCTCGTAACTTTTGATGGGTAGGACTAAACTTGATATCCAAAATCAACATAAAAATCCGATTCTTGTGATGCATCGATTGATATCAAAATTCTGTTTTTAGAATTTCGGTTACTATTGAGCTAGGTCGCCTCTTACTTACATGAACTGTTTGAAAAGCATGGAAGCATAAAACGATATCATCATTGTAATAATTATGGTCCAAAACTCTTAAATGAAGGTTTGCAAGAACACCTATCGTATCTTCCTCCTCCAAGCCCCCTTAATAAGTTACGCAATTAAGGTACAAAAACCAACATATCAAATCAGGTTATTAGAGGTGTGGATCTGTTAGTACAGTGTTGGACTTCAAATTAGAGTGCCTTGGGTTCAATTCCTTTTTTTTCAATCACGGTTTTGTCCCCTTCTATATGATCATTTTCAGATACTTTCACTGTTCTTGTAAATGTGATGCACCCATTTTTTAAAGCAAGTCCCGGGAAGGTATTTTGTCAAGTCTTTTGATTCAAAAGAGAATAGAGGTCATCCATTTCATGGTTTTCAATGAAATTCTTAGTAGATCACTAAATCCGTACCAAAATGTATGGCGCAATTTTGTCAAAATCCTGTGTGTGTGGGGAGGGGGGGTGTAAAATCTGGAGCCAATTTTCCCAAATCAAGTGAAAATGAAAGAGAAAACTTAAAAACCATCTATATAGTAATAAAAACGGTAAAGATGTACTAAAGAAAAATGAGCTGTTTCAGTGAATGCTTGAATTATGCAGGCTTTCTTAGTTTTGACAAAATTTTAGGCGAAACTAAATTTCACCTGGGAGAGGGGGGCTGGGGTCTGGGGAAAAACGGTGGCCTGGGAGTGGCAGTTACTCCTCTGTCCCATAGGAAATTACGCTCCTGACCCCACCCCCTGCCACTTAGTGGCTGGAGAAGTGTAGGCATGTGGCCCTGGAACCACTCAAAGTTGCATATTAACAGAAGGACTACTTATTGTTACACTTAGTTATTCAAATTTTTTCCTTGACAATTTCACTTTAATATTCTCTCCATACGCAAGGTTGTGCATCCAAATAGGAAGAAAAACAAATGAAAACAGTTCTGTAGGAGAATTCAGGTAATTCTTTCCAAAATTTTGAATTGAAAACAAACTTAGTTTATAATACCATTTATCGTACCTACACAAGAAATTATCTTTTTTGAAATTCCGAATCATTTGTAAGTAATGAGTGGCTTTTCTATTTAGGGACAAGTCAAATAACTCCCTAAGCCTAAAGGCACATTTCTGTTGAGCTAGCGAAATTTCCCGCAAGCGTGTCGATATTCAAACCTGTCCGCTTAGTTAATAGTAGGAGAAAAATAAGTTTTGACCAGGAAAAAATTGGTACAGAAATGGTTTCTTCACCATCCAGACCAGAAAAAAATGCTTAACAATATATCAAAAATTTAAATCTCTAGCTCGATGCGAAATTGTTTTTTTTTTTTTAATGTTTTTTTATTTATTTTCTCAAAAACCGGGAAAAAAATTAAAAATGTAAACTATAATGTTTCACACATCTTTTTAGGTCAGCTTTTGGCTCTGAATTCATTTCTGATACTCATTTCGTTACCTGACCAAAAGAAAAATATTTAACAGCAAAAAAAAATGGGGAAAAAAACTGTGTCTTTGGGGAAAAAAACTCTTACCAGCGTTTATCAAGGTCTACTACGGAATAAGTTTGTCGTTCTTGTAGTCTATTTGGCTATGTAAACGAAAGGCTTAGAAAAAATGCTTAACAATGTATCAAAAATTTAAATCTCTAGCTCGATGCGAAATTGTTTTTTTTAATGTTTTTTTATTTATTTTCTCAAAAACCGGGAAAAAAATTAAAAATGTAAACTATAATGTTTCACACATCTTTTTAGATCAGCTTTTGGCTCTGAATTCATTTCTGATACTCATTTCGTTACCTGACCAAAAGAAAAATATTTAACAGCAAAAAAAAAATGGGGAAAAAAACTGTGTCTTTGGGGAAAAAAACTCTTACCAGCGTTTATCAAGGTCTACTACGGAATAAGTTTGTCGTTCTTGTAGTCTATTTGGCTATGTAAACGAAAGCCTTAGAAAAAAAAAGACTAAACAACAATAAACAGGAATGACGAAACACCTCAGCGCCAAACACCATGAGACAAGGTAGGTTCTAACTTAATGTGTTCAGAGACAAGCTTTTATTTTATTTTTCAAATATATAAAAATTGCACATCATCAAAATGTAGGAACTAGATTTTTCATCATCACAGTTAACTGTTATTCTTCTTCACTAAGTTCTTCTGCTTGAAACTTCGAATTGTTGCACGAGCTTCCCTTACAGGTACGGCAGGCTATAGTACACTCAAGTCCGTTTTTCTTACAGGTACACTTTTCACTATCACAGCCGTCAATACGACACGAGCATTTGATAATTTTCAGCAGCTGAGACGGAGCAGCAGGGAGATCTGTTTTTATTGGCGCAAAAACTTCGTTATACTGCAGTTTCCATCCCAGGCGTAAAGGGTCTACTGGGTTCCCGAGCCAGATTTGAACTTGGCAGTAGACACGTAATGAGTGGTACTTCGCTGCTGCCTGAGTCGGTGGCAGTTCTTGTGGATGCACGGAAGTGGTGGCAGTGCTCACTTTTCTGTGAAAGATTAGCTTTCTGGCAGTGTCCAGGTTCGAAACATCAGGGCAACCGTACAGTATCAACAATGCTCGCTCTCCTGCTGCCACAATATCGTCAAGCGATGCGAGCTTGTCGCCAAATATAGCAGCGCTGTCCCTGAAACTCTTGTTGGAAAGTAGCAGCTGAACGGCTTTGCCCATTCTTATTCCGTAAAGGTGAGAGCTTGTGTCACAACCTAGCACGGCATGACAGAACGGTATCAGATTGCTGACATCTGTTCCTTGCTTCTGCTTCATCTCACTAATATCCCAAGCTGAACTAGTACCGCCAAACTTAGCTTCAGGTGAGAAATATAAACGCCCGGAACGCGAATCTGATCGACTGATCAGAAGAACCAAGATGTCAGTATCATCAGCAACCACGATTGTGTTTGTAAGACTAGCAGCTTCTACGGCTTTTTCTACAATCAGAACGTCGGCGTCTCCTTCCGAGTGGAAAATTCGGAAACCAACGGCTTCCAAATGGTTGCCGAGCAGCTTCAGGAAACGTCCTTTGTTTGTCTTACATGAAAGAAACTCTTCTTTCTTCATGCAGAGGGTCATCTCTTCGGTGAAAAAGACTTGGCGGCCAACCATCCTTGCTCGACGTAATTGGGTAGTATGTTTGATTGCTGGACCACCTTCATATCCGTCAATCACAACGATCGCACTAGGGTACCTTGCTTGTACGTAATGGACGTATGAAGCAAAGATGACCTTGAAGGTTGACCCTACCTTCCATGGAACTCGACGTAGAAGAGAACCACCATCCAAGACGATGTTACACGCAGAAGCAGGTCTTGAGGGTGACTGAGTCTCAATCCCGCAAGCCTGAAAGATCGCTTTTGCAAGCACTGGCTTATTTGCTTTTCTCATAAGGCCATCGCTTTCGAAAAGAGAAGGAGGAATCGTACAAAGTTCGTACTTGAAGTATTCTTCTCGGAGGTCAGTTCATTGGGCTACTATTATAAACCGCTGGAAAAGGAGCGCCGGATCTATGTGCGCTACCACAGAGGATCCCGCCTTTTTGGCATTCATTAGGGTCACTTGGTCTTGTTTCTTGAAGACTCGCTCCTTCAAGGTTTTTCCCGTCATCTTACTTAGAATCAACTTTCCAGCCACATCGGCCTCGTCAACATTAACATCTTGGGAAGAAGTTATGCCGTTGGCAATGTTTCTAAGCTGATTGTCACCTCTGAACGGAGAAGATTCTCCGAAGTATCCGACGAGCTTCTGGGTATCGTCGAGGTCACGCTCCTTTCTACTGGAACTCATGTCGTGGCGCTGCTCACTTGTCGAGTAACCAATTTTTGTCAAATTTTGCATCAAGAGGTTGATCTCCAGGCATGCTGGTCTTGACAGAACCCAAATGGCTCTCTGCAGTTCTGTCATCCCACCTCCAGTTGTAAGACCGCCCGATGTTTTCAGACTTCTCATATACTCCTGCTCGATGACAAGATCTGCCGAGAGCCTTGAATTGAAGTTATCAAGTATTTTACAATTGGTTGTATAGATTGCATCAAGACGCTGGGTAACTGTAGGACAGAGAAAAGTCAAGACAGATAGTCCAAGTAATTGAGAGGCAAATGTTTAAATGGCTGGGGCACGGGTAAATGGCAGGAGTATGCATGACTCTCTTATTGGACACATACTTGTCAGGTTAGTTTTTGGAAAGGCATGCCTGCCTAGAGTCTTAGGCATGCTGATCAAGAATTCAAAAACATTCAAACAAGGCACACCCGCCTAAGGTCTTAAGAAGGTTGACCAAGAATTTGAAATTGACATAGGACCCTAAATTTGTTTAAAATAACAGGCAAACAATCGTTTAAAGCCATCTTTGTCTTTCAAATAGTACCTATTCGTTGCCTAAGCTTAGCCCCTAAGCTAAGCTTAACGTTGCCTAAGATGGCGCTGATAAAATATGTGTCAGAAAAGAGAGGTAGGACGAGCGTAGAGTCTTCTTTCCTTTCTATATTTCCTTCCTCCGATTCCTTTCCGCTTCCTAGTAGTTACGTTACAAAAGCATCGGCAAGAAAAAAAAAACAAAAACGCACCTGTGTTAAATCTCTGCTCGGACTCCAAAATACTTTCCATCTGAGGAGTTTTTTTGCAGATAGGTGGCTCTACAAGGCTCGGCAGACTGAAGCAACTTTGAAAAGAGTGTAAGATCAAGGCATGGTGTAACAGAAAGTGAATATCAGAAGGGACTTTCCAGCTGGTTGAAAATGTCGTCACCAATAAAGCTCGGTAGGAAAAGAAATGGATTCGGAACGCCGGTAGGCTGTTTGTTCAGATGGGGAAAAATGAACCGAAAATTCGTGCTCCTCTTCGAAAAATACCCCGTGATCGTGTGTCGCTTGATTTTTTTTTTTTTTTTTACTTCATACAAAAATAAAAAAAAAACAAAAAAGAATTAAATGATTAAACTTGATGTTACTGTCTCATAAAAGAGCACAAAAACAATCGTTTCTTAAAAGGGAAACCATCAATAAACTACTTTTCTTTTCACGGTTCCTCATTCTCGGATTCTGGAAATATCTAAAAAATAGGCGCAAAAAACGTGAAAAAGGGAATTTCGCAACGGGATGGAGATTTAGGTTTTTGATATGTTGTAGAGCTCTCTTTTCTGAACACAGTGGTGCAAAAATAATTTCTGTACCAATTTTTTCCTGGTTCAACCATTTTTTCCGTATCTTTCCCCTACTATAAGGCTGGACGGAATGAAAACCGAAAATTAGCTATACAGAAGATTTTACTGTGCAAAAATGGGGCGGTTATCTTTTGATGAATGCAAATGGGTTTAGAAGGCGGTCCTTAACTTGACTCTGCAAAATTTGAATAGCAGGGTTTCAAGCTCTCACATGACTTTAAAGGACAAAATCGCAAAAAAGATAAAAAGCGGACAAATATGTAGAATTTTCTTTCCCTCTCAGCATTAGCCCTTAGTAAAATTGAGAAAAGACTAGACATTTAAAAAAGAAGAAGGATCAATTAAAGAAAAGCGTAAGGACGTTTGATAAACATTGTCAGGAAAGAATACACTTATTTAGCAAGGGCACCGGCAGAAAATTATCCAGGGGGGGGGGGGGCAGGTGCCAAAATAGCAGTGGTGGTTGGGGGACAGGGAATATATTTCAGGATATTTATTTTTGTAGGAATAAGTTTATTTATAAATACTTTTAGTGAAAAACTCAAATTAGAAGAGCAATTAAATTGCATTCAAAATGAAACAAAATACAGTAAATTTTAAACAACAAGGATTCTTGCCAAAGGGATCACTTTATCTAATCAATAATATATGTAACTATTATGCATTTAATCTTAAAAGCAAATCAGATTCAAACCAAAATTACAGAAATATTATTGCTTTCATAGATTATAGCAGATGTAGACTTGTCTATATGCAATTTCCTACTCCTTAGAATAGTTTACAGAAAGAGTTGAGATAATCAAAAATCATCCTGCCTGCATAGATACCACGTCTTGATTTTATACCGACCATTTAAAATGTACCTCTTTCATAACAGGACAATTCTCCAGCTCAAACTTAAATCCCTTTTATATTCAGATATTTACAAAATTTACAGAACATCGAAAAAAAACAACTATTTAAACTTAATATCGAGCTGTCAAATTGATCCTCTTTCTTTTTATTAGCCTATTCAACTAGATGAAATGAACAGGTTAAAAAATTGTCTGAGGAGAATCTTATCAAATAGTTTGTGATAAAAAAAAACAAAAAAACTGGAAGTAAAAAGTGACTTGGGCTAATATCCACCAAAACTAAAAATGGAATTATCTTGACAATTGCTAGACCAACAGTATTGGCTTTTTATGCTGATTCTAAATATATAAAATTATTTCAGTTTATTGTTACCCACCCACAAATAAAATTTGAGAAAATTTGGCTAGTTTTGAAAAAAAGGGTAACACCCCCAGAAATGTGAGCGATCTTATTGAAAATCCCTTAATAAAAGAAATCATATCAAAAAACTCTACGATAGAGGTTTCAGGCTCTAATCTTCAAAATGTGGACTTTCGCATTTTTGTTTTCAGAAGAAACATCGTCGATGCATGTTTGTTCGTTTTGCTTTTTCCCAGGGGTGATTGTATCAAAGCGAGTGTCCAAGATAATTGAGAGGGAGCTCATTCAAAAGTAAATTGAAAGCTCTTTTTTAAATGATCATACACGTTGGGCCAGAGGAAAATTTAGTTTTCTGCCATTTTATGGCACAAAACTACGACTTTACTCCAAAGAGGACGAATTTGCAATCAATTTAAAATTATGAGAAGTTAATTGATTTAAAAGTACCAATAACTATATTTTATACTTCCCAGTTGCAAAAGAAGTAATGCTAAACGGTGGCAGTACTGGATTCAACTAGGTTGATTCACTTTATTTGTAATGAAATTAGGCTACGTTTGGTGATTTGTAATTGCGTATCAGCTACAATGAGAAGGGGAGGGGGTGAGCCATTCTTTAGGTGGGGATAGGGTAGATTCCTAAAAAATTACATATTAATGGGCACACTGCTTACTCTTTATGAGGCTTCAGATAAATGTTAAAAGAGGAAAGAGAGGAGTCGGAATTAATTAAAATGTTTCTCTTTACAGCTAAAATATTAAATTCCCATATCTACCAGCACAGAGGAGGGAAAAAGCAAGGCAGGCCATCATCAGCCTAGCCAGTATTTTTTTTGGGGTGACAAATACAGCTAGGAACTTAGTTTTCAGCAATTTTAAATGGTATTATTTTTCTTGTTCTATTTATATGAATTACTTCAATGTACTTAAACAAACGCATGCAATGTATTTATCGATAGGAAAATCCTATTGCAGAGCTTGTGATGGTTTCAGTTATGTAAAAGATCAAAAGTCTGTCTCATTCTTAACTCCTTACTCTTTAGCGTGAAGTTTGGCTTTTGTTCAAATTTTTTAAGAAAATTTGCAATTGGAAAAAAAAAAGATTTTTCAAAGCACTAAAAAACTTTCGTTTAATGAGCAGGGCGTTGAAAAGGAGGCAGTCTCCCTCATAAACAAAGTAATTTCAATTTGTTTTGAGTTTTAACTTTGCTCCTTACTTAAGTTTAATACTTTTGGTAACGCAGAAAAAGATAAATATTTCAATGATCTCTGTTTGGATTTTGATGTTAATCAAATAGTTCATGATAACTGACGGTAAGTAAGGAGAAATTATAAGGTATATGAAGGGATTTGCCCCCTCCTCAACACCTCGCTCCTTAAATTTTGTCCCAATTCTTTAAAAACCACTTCTGAAACACAAAGGTCGTTTAATTAGAGCAATACATAACTTTTTTTTAAAGGGCCGAAAAACCTTAGCGTGAAGATCGAGGTGTTGAAGAGGGGGCAACCCCACTCATAGAGGCCTACATAATAATTTCTGCTCGTTTTAAGTTTTAATGTTGTTCCTTACTTTCAGTTTGAAAAATCTTGTTTTTTTTTATTTTATGATGCTTAGAGACAAATATTTTTATAAAGGCAGTGGAAAAAGTATATCAATTAAAGTAAAAGTATATAAAAATGAAAAGAGTAAGTAGCCTAATTAAAAACAACAGAAGAAAAAATAGCCTACAAAAGCTAAGATATAAACTCCCAGATGTCTGTTCTGTTGAGCAATGTCGAAGTGTTGGACGGATGTTGTTTAACAATATCGACAGTTTTGAATTTGGTTGTCAAACACCAGAATATATAATACCTTTAGACTACTCAGTGTTTATAAAATGTAACGCATTGTCTAAGTAGTTTGGTCAAAGTAAAACGCTAAAACTAAGATTAAGAAAATCAAATAAAAAATTTTTATTAGATATTTTCGATTTAATTTTGAATACCAAAAGCCCTTTGATACCTTTATAATTCATAACCGTAGAAAATTAAATCTTTCCCAAAGTGGCAATTAGGTAAATACAATCACTCTTGGAAGAGACAAAAAAACGTATCCGTTCAGGGGGAAAAAATTCCCAGCATACCGTTTAGGGGAAACATTTCTGATTACGGTGGCTTCATATATCAGCTCATGGGTACTCTTGCGATGCAAGCAAAATTTGACAGCATATTTTTTACCAAAATTACCCCTTATTAAGTTGTTTACTATAATCATACGAACTTTCTTGTGTACTAATAACTGCATTATAACTAATTAACAAATACATATTTAGGATTACCATAAGAACCTGATTCTTTGATTTAATGCTATCAATAGTGAGGCTCTTATACTTTCGTTATCAAACAGTTACGAACTTTAAATAAGGAGCGACCCGGCTCAATAGTAACCGAAACTCTAAAAAACAGAATTTTGATACGAATAGATACATCAAAAGAATTAGATTCTTATGCTGATTTCAAATATATAAGTTTGATCAAGTTTAGTCTTACCCATCAAGATACGCGCCTGAGAAAATTTGCCTTATTTTCGAAAAAAGGATGAAACAACCCCTAAGAGTCATAGAACTTGAATGAAAATCACACCATCAGATTCAGCGTATCAGAGAGCCCTACTATCGAAGTTTCAAGCTCCTATCTTCAAAAATGTAGAATTTTGTGTTTTTTGCCAGAAGAAAGATCGCGGATGCGTGTTTATTTATTTTATTTTTTTTTATTTTCCCAGGGGTGATCGTATCGATCCAGTGGTCCTAGAATACTGTGAGAGGGCTTATTCGAACGGAAATTAAAAGTTCTAGTGCCCTTTTTAAGTGACCAAAAAAATTGGAGGGCAACTTGGCCCCCTCCCGCGCTCAATTTTTCCCGAAGTCACCCAATCAAATTTTGAGATAGCCATTTTGTTCAGAATAGTCGAAAATCTAATTAATATGTCTTTGACTTAATCCCCACAGTTCCCGGGGGAAGGGCTGCAAGTTATAAACTTTGCCCATTGTTTACATATAGTATTGGTTATTGTGAAGTATACAGGCGTTTTCAGGAGGAATTTTTTTCTGGTAGGGAGGGAGGGGTCGGATTAGGGTTTACGGGGGAGAATATTTTCATAGAGGATCTTTCCTTGGGGGAAGGGACATTTCTATGAAGGGGCGCCGGATTTCCCAGCATTATTTAAAAAACCATCAGAAATAAAAAAAAGTTTTTTTTCAACTGAAAGTAAGGAGCAACATTAAAACTTAAAACGAACAGAAATGATTACGTATATGAAGGGGTTCACCCCCTAGTCAATACCTCGCTCTTTACGCTAAAGTTTTTTAGTACTTTCAAAAGAGCTATATATTCTAATTAACCAGCTTTTGTGATTCAGGGGTTCGTGATTCGAACAAAATTCGAACTTTAGCGTAAAGAGCGAGGTATTGACTAGGGAGCGAACTCACTAATATACGTAATAAAAACATAATAATATAGAAATTCGTTACGTAAGTTAATTCTTAAGCTACGTCAGAACAAAATTTCGAGAAAGCCATTTAGCCAAAAATGGAAAATTAATATGTGAATTTCGTTTTATTTATTCCTGTAAGGTGAGCCAAAATCAAAGCATTCAGAAACGTTTAGAAATTAAATAAAAAAAAACAAGTTTTTGTAACTGAAAGTAAGGAGCGACATTAAAACTTAAAACGAACAGAAATTATTCCGTATATGAAAGGGGCTGTCCCCTCCTCAACGCCTCGCTCTTTGCGCTAAAGTTTGACTATGTCTCAGAATTTTATTTTTTTAAACGATAAAAAACTTTAGCGAAAAGAGCGAGGCGTTGAGGAGGGGACAGCCCCTTTCATATACGGAATAATTTCTGTTCGTTTTAAGTTTTAATGTCGCTCCTTACTTTCAGTTACAAAAACTTGTTTTTTTATTTAATATTGACAAGGATCGTTATTTACTTACCATTCGTTACTATGAAGAATTTGATTATTTTTGTTGTTGTTGTTGCTCAAACCAAATCATACAGCAAAAATGTTTCTGGAAAACTAGAAAAGGGTCACTCAGTCACAAATTAGAACTTGTATTTTCCTTATTAAGGGTCAAATTCTATTGGCAGGCAGCCAACAATGGAGTAATACACATTTTTTCCATGTTTTTTCTTCTTTTTCTTTTTTTTTATTACAGGCTTCACGGCTCCATCACAAATGATGATTTGCCGCTAGTCCTGGTAGTTACCTCATTTTCTAACACTGAGGTACTTGTTATGCCTTCTTTTGAACGCGTCAAGGGAAGGATTTTTCGTGATTACCTCTGCCGGCAATCTATTCCATGTGGCAACACGTCGCCGGGCAAAACTCGTTTTCAGATATTCTTGGCGGGGAGTACCCTGCTCAAGGTAGTCCTGACGAGCTGTACTTCGGCGAGTTGATCGCAAGGGCTTTGCTTTATCAGGAACGAGCTTTGATAGCTCCTCTCTTCTGCTCTCTTTCCTTTGGTTTCTTATAATCACCTTATAGTACCAAATTTCCAGGGGGGCATGGCCCCCCTGCCGGTGCCCCTATTATTTAGGGTAAATTATTTGACAATTTATAGATTATGCAATTTTTTGATTGTTTACACAGGATTTGTCATTAGGAAAGGGAAAAATGATCGAACCTGGTTGTGTCACAAAATAGTAAGGCTCTGAATGTGAAACTCACACTAAACACTTAAAATAAACACCTTACCAGCAAAATTCTTATTACACTTTGAAAATTTATATATTGAATTTTTAGACTTGCTCCCAATTTAACTTTTTCCAAAAAATGTGAAAAATAGGGGTACGCAAGCATTCTACAGTTGAAAGTATCCCAACAGAGTTAGCTTTAGGAAAACATTTGAGTAACTATAAGTATTCAGCAAAAACATGCTTTATGAAAGATGATGAATTAGAAGAATGTTCCTCTCCAAGGGCACAAGTTTTTTCCATTCTTGGTCTTCTTGAAATCTGTGCCTTTCATGAAATGTTAGTGTCTCCTGAGGTAAAATCTGTGCCTTTCATGAAATGTTAGTGTCTCCTGAGGTAAAATTCTGTAAACGTCCTCAAGCGGGACCTAGCTATTATGTTTACCCTCTTTTCATATTACGGATCAGGGTAAAAACTAAAATGTCAAAGTTCGCTACTAAGTTCGCTTGGATAATAGGCTTTTAGGTTGAAACTTTCAGGGCATGATGAGGGGGATGTTCAACTGATATAAAGGCAATGCTTACATACACTACAGTAGTAAGGGTATAGGGAATACTAAAAATACATGAAAAAATACATTGAATAGCGCAAGGAAAACCCATGTCTGAGACATTAAACTTACGCGTGAACATTTTAAAAGTTGGCAAGGTTTTTGTTATTGTTGTCAATTGCACAATGAATGTCCCGTTTACGTAGACATTTTTTATGAGCCAATCAGAGACATTAGAGGTTGCTCAATATACGATAACTTGATTTGTGGTTGGGATTTGAATAAAAGGAATGGTTTTCACTACAATTCATATTAGTAAGAGAATTGAATTCAGAGAGAATAGTTTATTTGAGAGGATATTACTGGAGAAAAAATGAGTGGTACATTTACATTATTGGAGATTAATGATGGAGCCGACAGCAGCAGCAACGATATACGAGTACCCAATGTGGCTGTGGAAATAACCGCTTGCTGTAGACTATGCATTGAATGGGACAGTATGTATGCTAGATATGTGATATCATTAAGCAAGTTTAAGCAGGAGGAGCAACTATGTTTTGCTGGGAAAGTGAATATTCTCCATATAAATAAACTTCGGTCAGCATTAGATGTCCTATCGAAATATATTGATGAGAACAAAATGCATCAGTGAATATTATTATTGTAATTATGTTCAATAAAATTGTTTCTAAATCAAAGGTATTTTTCTTTCTATAGTAGACTAGCGTATATTTTTTAGAGTAGAAAAATTCTGATTAGTCTGAAGTTGGTTGTGAGAGTGTTAGGACTAAAAAAAATAAAAAAAAATGGATAGATTTGAGAAAGAGCGAATCTTGGGGAATCTAGTGTTTATGGAAAAACATTTGATTCTAGATGACGATTTTCTAGAGTTGTCTATTCAAAGGAAGATATTTTCTCGGGGAATGCTTGTCGATATAATGAAAACTGATTCTCCATCATTAGACTATTGTATGAAGCTTCTACATCGTGGTCCAAATGCATTTACACCATTTATTGATATATTGATCACGACACGGCAAAATGATATTGTGGATATGCTTTTAAACATTAGTTTAGATATTTAGGACTTTTTTTTTCATGAGAAAGATGGTGCTCAAGGATGATTTACTCCTCTCTCTCTCTCTCTATCTCAGACAATTTTTGTTGTTGCTAGCTCAGTTTCATTGTGGCAGTGAGAGTGTCATCACATGAAAAAATGTTCCATACATGTCCGCTATGTATGTACACACTGGGCAGTTGGTCATCATGTGAGAATTGCACAATGATTGATGAGTATGATGAAAAGTGTACATTATGCAACCCGTGTAAATTGCATAGAAGATATGCTGTACAAATTAAAGGTTGTAATTCCTGTCTTGAAGAGGTGTCTGACTCTCATCCTAGAGGCCACCTATGCTCCAATTGCCATTATGATAAATGTAATCAGTGGGAGAATACATATCCCGGTATGATTGGAAAGAATCCTAACCGTGATTTTAGTTTATTGCTACGAGATTGGTATCGTCGTGGTTTTAGATTGTTCTGGGAGGAGGAGCCGGGTCAGCGATTCAACTGCTGGAACAACAAAAGAATATGGTTTCTACGTCATCGTTGTGAAGACAATGGGTCTTATGATTACAAGCCCACTGATTTCTATTTGGCTGTGACGGAATGTGATTCGACACTTGAGGACACTGTTTGTGAAATTGCTTCAAATAAGCAAATTGAAACATGTGAATTCTATAGAATGAATGAGAATAGTATCATTGACTATACAAAGAGATATGACAAGAGTGAAGTTACACTCAACTGTAGAAAATGTGACCCTGACATTGCAGTACATCAGGATCAGTACACTGTGAATTCAGATAATCTACCTACACTAGTTGTTGTCGACAAATACCTACACCTAGTAGAAGATGAAATCTAAAGAGTAGAAAAGTCGTTTTATCATGTATATAAATTTTTATCATTTATTAATAAACAATTTCACATACATTTTTAGAACATTTTATTCGTAGGGCACTAAAATCAATATTAAATACGCTTGTAAGTATATTTTCCACTAGAAAGTCGTTCAATCGAGGTAAGTCAACGTAGATGTCAAGAAACTGCTTGTAGGTGTAGCCACGACATCTGAACATGAAAAAGAGTAGTGCATGAAAGCCACATGTCTTAGTCGTTAAATCTTGTACTCTTCGTTGATTTTGAATAATGGTTTTCCCACTGCTTTCAATAAAGTTGCTGATGTATGGCGTTTAGAATTTATACGATAGGCCAAGAGGATCAAAAAATTCAATATTCTTCGCTGTTTGAAAGATGCATAGCCAATGACCGGTCTTCAAAGTCAATGGACTGCTATTAACAATGATTAAGGTATTGTTAACACTTGGAATTTTTTCAATGAAGTCCGAAGGTTTGCAATAGGACTTGTACTGGGACATGTATGGACCCATACTAAATACGTTGATTATTTGGCTTGTGTTCATGGTGCTAGGTCTAGTAGAACACTGCCATCGGGTGTGATTTCCCAATAGGTTTCAAATTGAATCAATGATATTAGCGTGATGCTCTCAGTCAGAGCATCGGCAAATGTACACTCTAAACGTACATTCCCTGTTCGTACTATGCTCATATCCTGAGTCCCCTATAAGTCCAAAACAATTACCCCATGATGTTTTGAAAACATTGAATCGGTTATTCCATTTTCAAATAGTTGAGAGTCATGATCTAGGGATTGCACGGTCAACTCGTACAGAGTTCTATAGGATTTTTTGTCAAAAGATAGAGTATACAGTGGAATACCATTCACTTTGCACACAAGGCTAGATAGACTGAAAAAATTAAAATCAGGGGGGATTCAGTCCAGGATCCAACGGCACTGCCACTATTTACAAAGGCCAAAGCCAATTTTGATGGGATTTCTCCATTGATAAATGATGAATCGCTATAGCTACGAGAGCCGGTGGCAATGTGACGTTGATCGATGATCGTATGGGGGACAAGAAGATTAATGTTGTTACCATTGGCTCTTGGCTTTTCCACTGCCAATGCAACAGAGCTCATAACCTGTTGTTTTCGGACGTGGAGAATTGCCGATGTGATAATGACATTTTCATCGGGTGCTGCAGGAAGTGTTTCTCTCAAAATGAAATTTGATGGGGCCAGTTGCAACTTTATGTCAATCTTGACATTGGGGGGTAGCCATTGGGATATATTGAATATCTCATGATTTAATTTTCCAACCAGATGATACTCCTGGGTCACTGCAGTAGTCAACTCGCCGTTAGTATCAACACCTGATCGATATTCATAGCCCAATGATTGTCCTCTCAACTCCTTGTATGTCTTTAGTGTCACAATCATAAATTGTATGTAGCTTGCATAGTTGGATAAATTATTGCTAGTGCTCACCAAAGTACCATTAATAAATACATTAATTTGCTTGAATAGGTTGTGTAGAATACAGTTCTCATAGGAGAGACCATCGCCAGCATTTGGAGTTGTATTATCTGACTTTTTCTTCACCGCAACATTTAAATCAATAAATGTTGATGACAAATCAATGAAATAGTCTTCATTGGAAAATATTTGAAAGTGTATATTTTCCGAGAGGGGTTGTTGGGGGTGAAATTGTTAATAGTAGCTATACTTGACACTGACATCAACATTTTCAGCATTGAATAGATTCAATGAGGAACTAATTGATGGATATGATTCCTTGTGGGGGAGATAAGTCATCTTAAGAGAACAAATCCCTCTTTGATCTAACAATCTTTTTCTTTTTCTTCTTCTGCTTATTGGTCTTCATTTTTTTATTCCTCAAAGTCCTTGTTGATGTCCTTCGCTTCCCGCCTGGGTGGAGACTGATGAGTGAATGACGCGCACGCATCTTTTTCAATCCCTCCCCGTTTTCTCGAGATTTTAGTTGCTCACCAACGGCTCTTGCTGAAGATCTAATATTTTCCTTAACACTCTCCTTGAAATTCTTGCCCGACCCCCAGTCCTGTAGTGTGGAAGCAGCAAAATTTGATGCAGCAGGTACAAGATATTTTCTGGCAAGGGGTAGTGCAGAACGAAATAGCCTAGCAAACCAGCTACCAAGACCATAGCCAGACATTGTAGTACGCCCCTTGTAGTAGTCCAATACATTGCCTATTTGACGTGGACTCAAAGCACCAACATAGCAAACGATATCGGGACAGACAAATGGAATTCTTCTATTGTTCATTTTAGGTGATTGTGCTATCGCCAACAATAGGTCAAAAATGACATGTAATCACTGCTAAGCCTTTTGTTGTTGCTAGAGGATCACCCAATTCACTTCTTAGTGTTAACTGACAGAGTTCCAAATACGAAGTGTTTACAGGAACATACTGAAGATGCTTTATATTACTGTTATGAACACGTTCATGAGTTGTTTTTCGTTCAAGAAAACGTAGGAGGGATATATTTGAATTACCGACTCTCGATGTTTCCACAAAGGATGCATAGAGAAATATGCAAGAGTCCGAGGCGAAACCAGGTGGATAATCAGCAAAAATAACTTGATCCATCCCATAAACGGTGTCAGCATTCTTCCCATTGATCATATTCTGTTTAAAGCCAAGAACGTCTCTCATATTATCATTGAGAATAATTATTTCAGTGTCAACAGGTGAGGTAATGTAAATCCTATCGTGTTCCAATGAATAATTAAAATGGAATTTACCATTCTTACGATATGAGATTTTTCTATTGATTGTACGACACAAATCTGTCATATTATCGTATTCAATATATTTCAATTTGGCATGTGGATATTCGCTAGCTTTAAGTGCTTCAACCCATTCATAGTCGACAAAGAGTGTCCAATCGAATGGTATAACTTTTATATCATACATGCGATCCTTTCTCAGGATGTCATAGGTATTTTTGAGAATACAATCGACAAGAGCCACTTCATACGCACCGTCAAATTTGATGGCGGGGGAAAGTTTTGTCCAAAAATCACTTGTCGTATTCAAGTCGTTGTAGAGAGGATCGGAATCATTGGACATGAAAGTTACATAGAAATCATTGGGCATTGTCAATATCTTCAACACCGATCCAAGAATCGAAATCAGAGTTGTATCCTAGCCACCGAACAAGTAACTGTTTCTTACCCCTGCGAGTACGAGTCTTTTTCAATTTGATAGATTTCACTATTATTTTTAACTTTTTGTAGCTCACAGTCATAAAAGCCGCCGAGAATCTCTTCATCTTTGGTATCACGCAAACGATAAGTTATGGGTTTAGTGTCTAGGATTTTTACCACTTTAAAAAGTTCTGTGGACCACAAGTAATGTCCCTTTTCAAAAACATTGGTTGTTCTATTAATTCGAACAGTATCACCAACATTGAATTTATTTTACTTCTTGACAATCAATTCATTGGAATATTGTTTAAGAAAGCTGTCAATTGTATCATGATCAGAATGATGAACTTCCGTTGGCGTAGAGTTGGACAATGATCGATGAGGTCGTTGATTATAAATCAACATGATTTTATCTAAATCATGAATAAAAGCCGATGCATTCTTCAATGTACAATATCTTGAAATTAAAAGTCGAATAGTTCTTATCAATCGTTCGGTCAATGCAGCCTTTATAGGACTATGACTATGATAGAGCAGTGTACTATATTTCACTAGTACTTTTGCAACATGGGGATTAACAAATTCACTACCACGATCCGTTTGAATTTTTTCATATGAATCCTGTTCGAGAATACTTTCAATGGCCTGAGCAACTTCAACGCCTCTCTTTGATCGCAATGGAATTGCATATGCATAACGACTATAAACACTGATTGCAAGTAGAATGTACTTTTACGGTGTATTGTGACGTCGTTGAATATCATCTAGAGTCAGAAGATCTGCTTGCATTATATGCAATGGGTAAAAGGCTTTAGTTTTTCGATATTGATTGGCACGAAGTCTATGATTTCTATGCAGAGTGTAACTTGATTCATTTTGTAGATAGTCTTGTACACTTTTAGTGTGAACACCAGTGACCTTGGAAAGAGTGGTGGGGGAACTTAAACTCCCCGCCTCACCAATATTTTCATAAACACCTTTCAGAACTTCAACCATTTTGAACGTAAACACGTTGTGTAACGTCCGCTACCCTTTTGTATACTAATTGTGGATGGTGATGGTGACATGATACGTTTTCGCTTTTTCTTCGCCACTATTGTCAAGTTTCCACTAGGTGTGCTAGTATTTTCCAAGATTGATTTAAAATCTTGTTCTTCTTCTTCTTCATGTTCATGTTTTAATGGTGTTGATGTTGATGATGACGATGCATGTTCATTTATTTTTTTTAGAATTTTTCTATTGCTAATAAGGCTTTTGGGGAAGTTTAATGTATTTAGAAAGTTGTATAGATGAGCGTCAAATGATAATAGTCCTTTACGATTTGTAACCATATTATAGATTAAATCAAGTAGATTATAGCTCTTGCCCTGAATTATAATCCCTTTCCCATTGCTCTCAACTTGAATATGATCTTGACCACTTTCCATGAGATAAGTTAGGAGTCGTTTACTTTGTTCACGATATGAGTGAGGAATTAGATTTCCCATTTTCAATTCAATCGAATCCAATTCCTCCTTCTTTAATTGTGTTCCAGCAACAGAATCCTGAGGAGATAATTCTTTTTTGTGATCAATACCAGCAGCATTGGCCTTCACACGATAGGGCTTATGTTTGTCCACTCGGCGAAGTGCATCTTGAAGTAAAGGCAGTTTTTTACCATCCTCAATATTCTAATTGTCAAGGAATTTACTCAGATTGTTCTCAAAGTGTTCCAAGGGTGAGAGAGAAAGTTCTATTGGAGTCAATTTATAGGGTTTTGCCATTCTCTTTAGAGAAAACTGTTTGCATGTCCTGCAATTATTGGCAGTAAAAGTGTGAAAAAGCTACCGCCCGCCTGAAGAAGTCGTTTCTTTTTAAAATTCTTTCCTTTCTTTTTAGAGGCCAATGTACGTACAATGGAACGATGTTGTTTTGCCTGTTGCTTAACTACTTCTGGCAGATGAACATTACCCTCGGTCAAATTTAAACAAAGTTCAGATATCAGATTAATGAAATCATTGTCAATACCATGTTTGAGTATGGCTTTCCTAAGCAAGGGTTTTGAAGTGCTTAGAACTGAAAACATATGTCTATTTTCATGTAGTTTCTTCAGTGTCATGATAGCAACTAATAGGTCTTTTTAGTGTTCACAGGGAGATATACTGTAATTTCATTGTCAAAAATATCTGTGACTACACGCAGATCCTCGGGTGTATTTTGATTAAGATCCAATAGGATATAACCGTAGGGTTTATTAGTTGCCTGATTGTATGCTGAGAGCAGAAATTTGGGGGCGCCTGGATAGATTTGTTTATTGAGAGTTATTAGCGAGCTAGAATCACGAACAACTCTGTAGATGATTTAGTAGGTGCAGTTCAATGCAAGTGTTCGCATACATTTGCTCTGATGAAAGAGATTGTGTAGAACCAGAGTAACGGAAATCTGTTCATGATGAGAGCGAACAGTGAACAGTTGTAGCATTTCCTGGGACCATTGTTCAATAGATTCAGCCAGATCGTCAATGATCAGCCAAGAGTTTGGTTCAATAATGATGAAAACATCAAGTCCCTGTATGAATTGTATCTGCACCAATCCCGTCGTGGCAATTGCTTTTATTTTATCGTATGACTCCTGCCAAATACTGTAAGAATAGTAGATTTTTTCGGCTTTTCTACAAACATTTAATCGCAATTTTTAATTATTTTAGTTAAGAGTGTTGTTTTGCCTGACATTGACGGCCCACACAGAAACGATCTGAATGGCGTTTTAAATTGATACATGTTCCCTTCAACAGTTCACCTAGACAACTAACTGTAGATTATGGCTGTCTAATGACTAAATAATTTCCCTATTACTACTCCGTTTAAGAAGAAGAAGAAGACGAATAAAGAATCATATTTTCTTTTATTATATGCATAAAAAAGTAACAATACTTAAAAAATATTACATTGAAAAAAGCATATTAAACATGAAAAAATACACTTTTTTTTATTTATTTATAATAAAAAAATACAACATTTATATAGGAACAGAGAAAAAAAACTTAAATAAATACACTTTTTTTTGTTTATTTATTTATAGAAAAAATACAACATTTATTAGAATAATGCACTTGGAATAATATCATTTTTATTTACAGCATTTGGTATGGGATCCCCCCCCCCCCGGGAGGGCGGCCACTGCGGTGGCCGGGGCCCCTCTGCGGCGGGCCGGGCAGCGCGGCGGGAAGCCCCGCGGGCCGGGAAGCGGGGGCCCGCTGTGGCGGGCCCGGGCCGGGGGCATTAAATAGCGGAAATTGATCTGCCTTGCACACACACAAACACACACACACACAAACATTGAAAATTGTTTATGATACAGAAAAAGAGAATTAAAAAACACCCCATTACCCAAAAAACCCTCTCACCCAATTTATACTTTTTTTTAAATGAATTTAAGTTAATTTTTCTAGACCGAGTTGTTTTCTGTGCTCTATACATTCAACTCGGTCTGAAATTAAATAATGACCGTGTGGTAGTACCTTCACACCATCCTCGAGTACATAGACTTTGTCCGATATGGCCGACATGGCATTTTTCTCAACTCTAACTGTGTAGTTTTTAAATTGTAAAGAGCGTATCGCCATGACTTTCGCCCTTGGCACTAAACTACGTTCCACACAGTTTCTATACACACTCATGTCGAAATTATTTTTTACAAAGTGTGTAGGTACCCCCTTGCAAACTTGTTTGATATCCTTGCTGTGCGTTTCCACACAGTATACCTTCGGACCAGGAAACACACCACTGGATATCAGATCGCTATCCGTTTCATATTTTAGCATTAACAATTGATTTGGGGCCTGGCGTTTCACTAGCTCTGGGTAGAGGGATTCGTCCCAATTAGTGTAGTCCATTCGTGAGCTAATGTACTCGCCATTTTCCAAATCATTCAATAGATTTTCAGTTTTGACTTTTAACAGGAGTGAATCAGTGTCCCCGTAATACACTTGAACTTGTCCCTCAATCGGCCACTGTACCTTGCATACATTATAATAAAATGACAACATGAGTTTCTTGGATATTTCAGTTATTGCACTTCCACCTGCAATATTTTTATTTAAAACAATGTTTCTTTTCTTACGGTGTAGGAGCACCATATCAGAGTCTATGATTGTGAACGATGTGAAGTTTGGATCCACAATGATTCGAGCACAATCTTTGGGGTAGGTTACAATGTCACATTGACTTCTGTTTCGTACGCTCTCGCACATTTTACCGAAAGCTGAGTTCAAAATGAGTTTATAGACTTCTTTTTCAACTTTCGTTTTTGTTTGTGAACGCTTACTGACAAAGGTGTCAATAAAAGTTTTCATGAAAGGCTTTTGATCAAATTGGAGGGCTCTGTGAATCTTTGTGACCTTGAAACCATTGGACGCCAGCCATTTCAATAGCACGTGATGAACAACAATATTCTGTTTCGGGTTGAGGTCGGCAATTAGTTTTTGTTTTGAAGGTACCCAGTGTATAATCCCGTCCTCTACTAAAGATAAATTGCTGGGGCTCAGAGAGTCCCTACCCACCGGTCTATTTATGCACGGAAAAACAAAGTCTTTTACCGAGTCATGGATTTCCATGGATATTTCACCGTCAATTTAAAAAAACCATCCCTGTGCCCCATTCTCCTCAACACTGGCAATGTCTGGGAAATTCGAAGCACATGGATTTTCAAGCCATTTATAATTGCCAAACGGCAACCAGTAGTGAGATATTGCCGATGAGTAAAGAGAATTCATATCCAAAAAAACTACGTCCGACTTTTCACCGGTGTGCTGTCCGGTCGGATCAGTTTTCATGATACGATCCCCGTGAAAAACATACCCACCCCTCATTGATCTCTCTACAAACAGATGCTGATCCACATCGGCGATCAGACCTATTTCTTCTTTGCTGATTTTAAGTATCAAGTCCATCACCAAATGAGGAGTGGAAAAATAATAACCTAAATCAAACCCAAATTCCTCATAGATTTTATCCGTATTTTTGCACACAATGTCCAGAAGAGTGAGTACGTCACTGGCCAAGTATAGTTTACAATAATCCCACCCATTTTTACATCCACCCTTTGCCCAAACCCTCTTAGCAAATTTGTAGTCGCTAGTGGTGCACTCACTCTCAGTAACAGAATTGTAAAAAGCTTCAATGGGCGGTAGTGACACCTCATCTAGCCTCGAGCCACAGTTGTAATAATCATATGGATATATACCCTTACACATTAATAAATCATACCTTTCATCATCGGGGAAGCGCTGTTTGAGGAGGGGGAAGCTATCAAAATTGTCACTTTTCTGTATCTGAATCAATTGACTTAAAGATTTGGGGAAGAAGCTGAAAGAGTCTAAAAAACGGATTTTATTCAGGCACGTGTTACCCATGTCAACTGTTTTCCACATGAATTCTAGCAGCAGTAGCTTCTCCGATGATTTGGGTATGATATTATATGAAAAAGAACCATCTATCCATGCGTCATCTACAACTCCACCCTTGTTAATGCGGGCCAACACCGGTAGAATAAACTTTAAGTCGTAATTGGAATTGTGTATAAAA
>JAQQPU010002905.1:6996-24053 GCA_029168905.1 Artemia sp. Kazakhstan ARC1039 | reverse complement strand
CCCCCCCCCCCCCCCCCCCCCGATGTAATTTCCTATCACAAATGATCATGGTCGATCACCTTCCTCCTCCCCTCATTCCCAACACCATCATCAAATTCTCCCTTGCAAACCCAACACATTTTACGATTTTTAATGGCCACTATGTCATCTGGTGATAGGAGCATAGGATAGTTTGTATAACGAAGGCGCGAAATTGCACCGTTCGCTATTTTGATTAGACTGACCAATGCCGAGCGCATGCAGTCTTCACCGTCACCCAACATCTCAACTACATCCAGCACTTGTATGGTATTTTTGGAATCTCGTTGCGCGTGAGCGTAAGAGACCCCTATGGCTTCATGTATTTTAATACGATTTGAATTTGACGGATCGCACACGTCTGTCAGTTTAGCTTCGCAGTCTAAAGCGGTCTTATTGCTCTGCAGGAGCGTGTTTTGGAAATATTTAAAACGTAAGATCGCTCTATCTCCGCTTACCGTCTCCACAGCCTGGTATCCATGGCTTTTACAGTGTTTCATGTGATGCTTTAACTTTAAATCAGAGCGAAATCTAGAGAGACATGTTGGACAGTAATAACACACACCATCCCACTTTTTACCCTCACTTAGAACCCTACTAATATCCGTAATTGGATTGAAATGGCCAATTGAATCAGAGTCTGTTGGTGGGGTGTATAGAAGCCACACCCAATGTTCTACTGATTCAATTGAAGGAGCCCGCACTGGAAATAATACACCCTTCTTATCGGAACGCTGGCCCTCCTCAAATTCGGTTTCATACTGTAACACCGTGACACCAATCTTTAAATGTGCATTAGCCCGCTCAAAAATATATATTCCTTTTAGTTTCACGAGAAATTGACCATTTAAACAATTAAAATCTACTTTGGGGAATTTTGAACCCTCCCTACCATTAACTGCCATTTCATTCAACTTTTTCCTAGATGCATCTATGTGAAGAGGTCTGTATGCGGCAATTAAAAATGCATACTTGAAACACTGTAGCCTCGTATCGAAACAGATTCGTTGTATCCCCTTACACCCCTCTAAATCTGAATGATATTTTAAAACTATAGCCCTCTCCCCAGCCCCACCTCTTACAATAAAATCCTTTTTAAACCTACATATATTAACATTTAAACTCTCAATAAATAAAACCCCAGATCCACTACCTCCCTCGTTATAATTTTCCCACTTACTTTGAATACTATTAGCCCAATTTAGAAAAACCTCCCCGTAATTTGATAATTGTGGGTGAATTGCCAACATCTCTGTGTGCAAGTATTTCGAATACATCTCACCCGCCTTTTCATTTAAAAAAAAATATTTTTAGTACTATTGCTGCTTTTAAACTGACCCCCACTCCCCACACCCCCATCTGTTGTTCAAGAATAGCTCGAATCTTATTAGTATATAAATGTGTAATGGCCGAGGGATCTGTTATTATATCCTCCGACACTAGAGAGTTGAAGGGATCACCGAATTTGGCACAGTAGACCTTCGTGTGGTGCAAGGCAGAGTTGGACAGAAAGAAATCTGAAAGAAGGGATACTGGTGTTGTTGTTGCTGTATTATTACTACTACTAGTACTAGCTATATCATTAAGCGGAAAGGTGGGGGGTGACATAGAATTGTCAATAACACCACCCCCAGTCTGTTCAATTACATTGGCTGGAGATATCATTAGGTCCCCTAAGCCTGATAGCACATATTCCCAGGTGTTTGGGGACATTTGATCGAGCCAGCCTGTATTGTCCTGTGTTGGAATTTATTTATGAGGACCCGCTTCAGTTGCACTAGTAACATCGCCTAAATGCTCAAGCTTAAATCTATCTGCCCAGTCCGGATCCTCAATCATGTCAATATCACAAGCTAAGTCGTCTAGGCTAGCCATTTCCCCAAAAACATCATTAAGAAAACCCCTATGCCACTCCATATTCTCTAGAACTAATGAAGGTTCGTCGCTGAACTCCGTTGGTGGTGATAGAATTGGTCCAGTAAATGCTGATGTCTCATCACCCAATGGCGGTGCTATATCATTAATCTATAGAAAAAAGGTTTTATTTTCTATGTGAAATGAGCATTTTTTCATAAAGTTGAAAAATCATATTCATTTCTACTCGTATGTTTCCCGAATATTTAAAATGTACCATTTTCCACACCAGCCCCCTATAAAACGCAATTCCTCCTCCTAGAGCTATTTAAACTAAATACATACCCCCGCCCTAGAAAGTTCAGAAAAACACAATAGCCTTATCTGTAGTGAAGCACTTTTCTACTCGTAAACTAATTTTTTAAACTAAATAGTTACCCCCGCCCTCCTCCCTCAGAAATTTCAGAAAAAAACACAATAGCCTTATCTGTAGTGAAGGATTTTTCTAGTCGTAAACTAATTTTTTTAAACTAAATAGTTATCCCGCCCTCCTCCCTCAGAAAGTTCAGAAAAAACACAATAGCCTTATCTGTAGTGAAGGATTTTTCTAGTAGTAAACTAATTTTTAAAACTAAATAGTCACCCCCGCCCTCCTCCCTCAGAAATTTCAGAAAAAAACACAATAACCTTATCTGTAGTGAAGGATTTTTCTAGTCGTAAACTAATTTTTAAAACTAAATAGTTACCCCCGCCCTCCTCCCTCAGAAAGTTCAGAAAAACACAATAGCCTTATCTGTAGTGAAGAATTTTTCTAGTCGTAAACTAATTTTTAAAACTAAATAGTTATCCCCGCCCTCCTCCCTCAGAAAATTCAGAAAAAAACACAATAGCCTTATCTGTAGTGAAGGATTTTTCTAGTCGTAAACTAATTTTTAAACTAAATAGTTACCCCCGCCCTCCTCCCTCAGAAAGTTCAGAGAAACACAATAGCCTTATCTGTAGTGAAGGATTTTTCTAGTCGTAAACTAATTTTTAAAACTAAAAAGTTATCCCCGTCCTCCTCCCTCAGAAAGTTCAGAAAAAAACACAATAGCCTTATCTGTAGTGAAGCATTTTTTTCTACTCGTATGTTTCCCGAATATTTAACAAATACCATTTTTCCATACCATCCAACAAAACCCAGTTCCTCTAGCATTTTTAAGTAAATAATCATGTATAAGTTAGAGGTAAAATATATACACTTACAAATTCAGACTGCACTTGTACATCTGAAGTCCCTGGCAAAGCATGAAGGGTGACCTCCTCCCGATCTTGAGCAGACAAGACCGATGCATTATGAGAAAGCATCCATTCCCGCTTGAGTTTTCTACCAGGTTACATAGTGGTCTGTGCAGAGCTGGCATGAGAGGGCCCGACTGATCCAGAGAACTTGTAATAGAGCTAGCATATCTGATGATGGATGGTCTTGCAGCTTGCATCGATGTGGTATCACCCCATCTTGGTCTCTTTTCGGGGGGGGGGGAGTGATTGTAGGAATCTTCCTCCTCCTTTAAAAAGAAGAAAAATTTAGTAAGGAAAATAACCTCCCTTTTACAGATAAATTGTCCTCTAAAGTTTATTCTGATGTTTGTAGTGCTATAACTATTAGCACTTTAGAAATATTTAAAAAGGCTTCTAAAATAAAATTTTGAGTTTGGGGGGAAGGGGGATTTCAAAAACATCTCCCCATAATATAATTTGACCTATAAAGTCAATTCTGATATTTCTAGCACTCTATATCTATTAGCACTTTAGAAATAATTAAAAAGGCTTCTAAAATAAAATTTTGATTTTGGGGGGAAGGGGGATTTCAAAAACATCTCCCCATAATATAATTTGACCTATAAAGTCAATTCTGATATTTTTAGCACTCTATATCTATTAGCGCTTTAGAAACATTTAAAAAGGCTTCTAAAGTAAAATTTTGAGTTTGGGGGGAAGGGGGATTTCAGAAACATCTCCCCATAATATAATTTGACCTATAAAGTCAATTATGATATTTCTAGCACTCTATATCTATTAACACTTTAAAAACAATTAAAAAGGCTTCTAAAATAAAATTTTGAGTTTGAGGGGAAGGGGGATTTTATAAACATAATATAATTTGACCTATAAAGTCAATTCTGATATTTCTAGCACTCTATATCTATTAGCACTTTAGAAATAATTAAAAAGGCTTCTAAAATAAAATTTTGAGTTTGGGGGGAAGGGGGATTTCAAAAACATCTTGGCATAAAATAATTTGGCCTATAAAGCCGATTCTGATATTTGTAGGAGTCTATGTCTTAGCACTTTAGAAATATTTAAAAAAGGCTTCTAAAGTAAAATTTTGGAAAATTTTGAGTTTGGGGGGAAGGGGGATTTCAAGAACATCTTGTCATAAAATAGCTTGGCCTATAAAGCCGATTCTGATATTTGTAGGAGTCTATGTCATAGCGCTTTAGAAATATTTAAAAAGGCTTCTAAAGTAAAATTTTGGAAAATTTTGAGTTTGGGGGGAAGGGAGATTTCAAAAAACATCTTGCCATAAAATAATTTGCCTTATAAAGTCAATTCCGAGTTTAGTGTACGGTAACGCTAGACCCTATTTTAAACTGATGACATTGTTCAAACATCACTCACATATCACATTTCAAAGGCTTCATTCTCGCCTAATTGACCACAACAAGAATCTATTTTCTCAAGGAAATTATTGGCACTATCCTTTGGCATGTAGTAATAATAATTCTAGATAATGAACATATAAAAGCTTGTTTTGGAAATTGTCACTCTCGCTAACAAGATAAGACACAGATGGCTTTAGGTAGATCGGAAAAAGACGGAATATCTTAAAGACACACAATTGGGAAAAGCCACATTTTGAACGAAATATGTAAAAGTACAGAATTATGCTCCTAACAAAACAATGGGGGAGGGAGTTTTTGTTTTGCATTATAGAAAAAAGTATACTTAGCGTTTTCTATCGAATATACTCATCATATTTTAAGGTTTTGTATTGTTGGAGGGGAGGGGGGCTAAGTCCCCCTGAAATATGAATTTACTGCTAAAATACCATTTATCTGGAAATAAATTCGGTAAACTATACTCACATTGAAAATAGAAATATCCATTGTTCCAAAGTTAATAAAATTCAGTGTACTACGGTCGATATATTAAAACATAATGAAAATTAAATTCTAATGCATGAACATTTTATACGGGATTTCAAGGACGAATAAAAAACGGATGCTGAGTTACATAATTTCGTGCATGCCCCCAAAACATGTTTGACTACTTTATATCATACCAGTTTTTTACGAATGTGCACGTGAACTCATGACGTACATTCATTGTGCAATTGACAACAATAACAGAAAAAAACCTGTCTGCTTAAATTATATTATTACGACCATACTCTCAAAACATGTTTGACTACATTATACACTGCCAAGTTTAAAAAAACCTCGACTTTAGTTTCATAACATGCATTATATTAATGTCTCAGGCATGGGTTTTTCTTGCGCAATTCATGTACTGTTCATGTAAGTTTCGTGCTGCCTATTGCCTCAGGTGTAAGTTTCCATGTAAGTTTAGAATCAGCACCAATTTCAATGTATATTTTTATGTATTTTTAGTATTCCCTATACCCTTACTACTCACTACACAATAAGAAAAATTGTTTGAGATTCAATAAAAATTGTTTGTTATGTTTATCAACAAAAATCACACAAGGGTTATTGGTATTAGTTGGAAAAACATTAGATACAGAAGGTAACGTATGTTGAGCATTATTATTTTTAAGAATAGAGTAGCAGCTTCAAAAATTTTCTACCTAAGGAAAATCACAAAAGAAATGTATTACGAAACAAATTTGCCAATAAAAGTTTTATGCAAATATAATATTTGTAGACAATTTTTGTGTAAGAACTTTGTAGACGTGTAAATTAAACTTTATTCAACTCAATCAACCCCAATTTTATACTCTTTCTTTTACTCTAAAAGACAATTGCTTCTTTTTTTCCTGTCGTAATTCCAACCTTTGATTTTGACATACTACTTTAAATGTCAATGTCACCTTAGTCAAATTCAACATGATATTCAAGAAAATTTGATCTAGCATACAAATCCAAACAATACTGATTAATAAAGTCTGTTTTCGTTTGGAATTACATTTTTTCTGCTGAAAACTACATAAATCTTAGTAATTTCAAAAATTTGACGGAATTGATGTTGTGATTTTCATTAAAATTCTATGATTTCGAATGGGTATTTCCCCCTTTTTTGAAAATCAGACATATTTTCCCAGGCTCGTAGCTTTTGATGGGTCAAACTAAACTCTATGAAACGTATATATTTGGAATCAGTATAATAAGCCAATTCTTTTGAGATATCAATTGGTATCAAAACTCTGTTTTTTAGAGTTTCGGTTACTATTGAGCCGGGTCGCTCCGTACTTACAGTTAATTACCACGAACTGTTTGATTACTCATCAAAATCCAAACATAGATCATTGAAATATTGATCATTTTTCTGCGTTACCAAAAGTACTGTATTCATAAAACTTACAGTTTCATGAAATGTAATTACACAAATAGAAAAGAATTTTTAACTAAAGTATGGAGCAAGTTTAAAACTTTAAGCAAATATAAATTACTTTGTATATAAACGGGATTGCCCCCTTCTCAACACCTTGCTTATTAAAAAAAAAGTGTTTTTAGTGCTTTGGAAAATCTTATCTTTCCAATTGCAAATTTTCTTTAAAATTTGGAACAGGCTAAACTTCTCAGTAAAGAGTAAGGCGCTAAGGGGGAGACAGCCCGCTTCATATGAAGAATAATCTTTTCAAATAGGTTTCAAATCTGTTTCTTGCTTTCAGTTGAAAAGCTCTTTTTTTATTTAACTTCTGATTGTTTTCCGAATCATACCCAGGCCTAACCAAGATATAATTTAAGGTACCTGCTTCTTAAATCCCTGGCTAATTGTTTTTAAAATGTGTAAATCCATAATTGTAGTCTACGTGTATTAGTACCGTCCTACGTTTAAATTTTCAATTTCAATTTTGGATAAAATTTAAATATAGGCTACTTAAAAAATTTGCGATGAATACTAATTTTGGTAAGAAGTCCTTGTTAATATTGCTACAAAATAATTTCGGTTGGAAGAGCAGAAGTATTATTATTTGTGTGGATGGAAATTCTGTGAGAATTTTGATCTTCTACGTAATTGAAGCCATCACAACCTCTAAAATAGGATTTTCTTATCGGTAAATACATTACATAGATTTGTTTCAATACATTGAAGCACTTCATAGATTTAGAACAAGAAATTAACACCATTTAAAATTGCTGAAAAAAAAGTTCCTTGTAGTATTTGCCACCCCAAAGAAATTTCCTGACAGGGCTGATGATTACCTGCCTTGCTATCCACCTCTGTGCTGGTAGAAATAGGAATGTAACAATTTGTTTTATAAAGAAACAATTTAATTAATTCCTACTCCCCCTACCTCTTTAAAAGTTTATCTGAAACCTCGTGAAGAGTAAGCAGTTTGTCTATTAAAATTTACTTTTTAGGAATCTACCCTAACCCCACCTAAGCAATGACTCACCCCCCTCATTATAGCTGATCCGCAATTACAGATCGTCTAACGTAGCCTAATTTCATCACAAATAAAGAGAATCAACTTGGTTGAATCCTGTACTGCCACCGTGTGGCATTGCTTCTTTTACAACTGGAAAGCCTAAAATATAGTTATACATACTTTTGAATCAATTAGCTTCTCAGAAATTGGATTTTCTCTGATATGATGTACCTAATAAAATGCTTTTCAATAAGATCACTTGCTTTGTTTTTTTTAAAACAAAATAAAAAGAAAGAGGGTCAATTTGACAGCTGGATAGTAAGTTTAAATTTTGTTTTTCTTCTGCTATTCTATTTTTTTTTCTTAATATATGAATATATAACAGATTTAAGTTCGAGGGGATGAATTGTCCTATTATGAAAGAGGTATATTTTACATGGCCGTTATAAAATCAAAACGTGGTATCTGTGCTGGCAGGATGATTTTTGAACATCCCTACTCCTTGCGTAAAGTATTCTAAGGCGTAGGAAATTGTATGAACGCAAGTCTTTCGTATAATATACGAAAGTAATTTTTCTGTAATTTCGGTTTGAATTTGATCTTCTTTTAAAACTAAATGCATAATAATTAAATATATTATTGATTAAACAAATTGATACTTTTACCAGAAATCCTTGCGGTTTAAAATCTACTGTATTTTGTTTCATTTTGCAGGCAATTTAGTTGCTCTTTTTATTTGAGCGTTCTTTTTTATAAGTATTTAAAAATAAACTTATTCCTATGAAAAAAAATTCCTGAAATATACTCCATGTCACCCAACCACCAATGATATTTTGGCGTTTGGGCCCCCCCCCCCCCCGGAAAATATTCTGCCGGTGCCCTTCTATTTCAAAAAACACTTTTGTGAACTAACTAGGTCAAGTTCTTCTTTAATTGCCTTTCTCTTCTTTCAAAATCTTGGACTGTAACCTAATTTGACGGAGCATTTCTATTTGCATAATGTTGTAACATTCACTTATCATGCCAGCCGATCCAAGTTGAAACCCTGACTGCTTATCACCTGAAGACTGGTATTTATGCCCGCCTATTGAAACTAGATATGCAGCAGCTCAGGAGTTTCTAATATAATTAAATAAAAAAAACAAGTTTTTTTAACTGAAAGTAAGGAACGACGTTAAAACTTAAAACGAACAGAAATTATTCCGTATATGAAGGGGGCTGTCCCTTCCTCAACGCCTCGCTCTTTACGCTAAAGTTTTTTTATTGTTTAAAAAAATAGAGTTGTGAGAAAGTCAAACTTTAGCGTAAAGAGCGAGGCGTTGAGGAGGGGACAGCCCCCTTCATATACGGAATAATTTCTGTTCGTTTTAAGTTTTAACGTCGTTCCTTACTTTCAGTTAAAAAAAACTTGTTTTTTTTATTTAATTTTTGAACGTTTTTGAATTAATGCAGGTTTTGATTTTGGCTCACCGTACATGAATAATTAAAACAAAATTTGCATATTATATTTGGTTAAATGGCTTTCTCGAAACTTGTTTAATTTTATTTACGAACGTTTTTATTAGTAATAAATATACGTAACTTAGAATTAACTTACGTAACGAACTTCTATATTCATAAATTTTTAACACGTATATTAGGGGTTCTCCCCCTAGTCAATACCCTGCTCTTTAAACTATAGTTCGAATTTTTTTCCAGTTCTTTAAAAATGACCTCTTAATCACAATCAGTTGATCAGTTGAAAAACTTGTTTTTTTTTATTTAATTCCTGATCTTTTTCTTTAATAATGCTGGGAAATCCGGCGCTCCCTTCATAGCAATGTCCCTTCCCCCATGAAAACTTCCTTCATGGAAAGATCCTTCCATATAGCCCCCGACCCTCTCCTTCCCCCACCTACCAGAAAAAATCTCCTCTGAAAAAGTCTGTATACTTCCCAATAACCAATACTATATGTTAACATTGAGTAAAGTTCATAACTTTCAGCCCTCCCCCTGGGGACTTTGGGGGATCAAGTCATCCTAAAAGACATTTTCATCATATTTTCGACCATGCTGAACAAAATGGCTATCTCAAAATTTTGATCGGGTGACTTTGGGAAAAAAATGAGCGTGGGAGGGGGCCTAGTTGCCCTCCATTTTTTTTGGTCACTTAAAAAGGGCACTAGAACTTTTAATTTCCGTTCCAATGAGCCCTCCTACGATATTCTAGGACCACTGGGTCGATACGATCACCCCTGGGGGAAAAAAAAAACAAAAAAACAAACAAATAAACACGCATCCGTGATCTTTCTTCTGGCAAAAAATGGAAAATTCCACACTTTTGTAGATAGGAGCTCGAAACCTCTACAGTAGGGTTCTCTGATACGCTGAATATGATGGTGTGATTTTCATTAAGGTTCTATAACTTTTAGGGGGTCTTTCCCCCTTTTTTCGAAAATCAGCCAAATTTTCTCAGGCACGTAACTTTTGATGGGTAAGATTAAACTTAATGAAACTTATATATTTGAAATCAGAATTAAAATCTGATTCTTTTGATGTATCTATTGGTATCAAAATCCTGTTTTTTAGAGTTTCGGTTACCATTGAGCCGGGTCGCTCCTTACTTACAGTTCGTTACCACGAACTGTTTGAAAACTGATGGTAACAAATTTTAGTAGATTTTAATAAACTTATGAAAATGTCTGTTTTGAATTAATTAGAAAAAAAAATTAAAAGTTAAGTTGTTCCTTTCAAAATCCTCAACAAGTTCGTGTTAATTTCATTAAAATTGTATGTACCGTTCTTTTAGACAAGTTGAAATGGAATTTGAACGAAAAAGCCTAATTTAGAAGGCCCAGAAAAAAAAAATTAGAAAACTCAGATTATGTTGCAAGATCAGGGGTACACATAGAAACCAAAACTGATGCCTTTATGCGTCTGTTGTCGCCAGACAAGCTAAAAATATTTGACATGGAAGAGATAGCCGGTAATTTTTCTACTTCGTTCCCCCTTAACCTTTTGTCACTTTGTGTCGAAGCTACTCGCCAGGAGCTACTTTTTTAAGTGATGCTAAATTTCATTTTTTAAAACAAAGAATTAAATGTCTATTTCTTCTTTAGATAAAAAAAAATACAAAAAGAAACGACACTATTTTTCCCTAGAGTGGAGGTGATTAGAAACAATATAAAAAAATAAATTTTGAACTGAAACTAAGGAGCAACATTAAAACTTAAAACGAACAGGAGTTATTCCGTAAAACAAAAAAAGGTCATGGCAGTGTTGTTTCTAAACTAAATCTTAATCAAAAACTTAAGGCCCTTTTAACAGTATAAAAGTAAAGCATTTTTAGATTGTTGCTTTATTTATTTAGTTTTTCGTTTAATTTGGCATCACTTCTGCGCAATTAGCTCAGTTCAATGATTTACTGTCATTTTGGATCTGAAAAAGACATTTCATGATTATTTTGCAGACAAGTTCGAAGTGAAGGAATCTTATTAGCATTCGATCTTTTTAATTTTTTCGAGGGGGGGGGGGGAGCAGCACCCTCGTGTACAGAATAATTTATGTTGGTTTTAAGTTTTATTGTCGCTCCTTACTTTCAGTTGAAAAAAATGTATTTAATTTCTGATCGTTTTTCAAATAATGCCAAGAAATCAATGCTACACAAAATGGTGTATACGATTTTTGAAGGTGGGCAACCTAAGCAAAATTTTGGCAATCTGACTTGTTTCCCTACATATCTCCCCTCCCCCCTGATAAAAACCCGTGTGGCTCCAGATCCATATGGCTACACTTCTCCAAGCTCTAAGTGGCAAGGGGTTGGGGTACGGAGCGTAATTTGTTCCAAAATAGTGTATGGAACATTTCAAAACTCACAAAAATATTAACAAAAATAGTGAATTAACTAAAAAACAATCATATATGAGGCACAAAACCATGATTGAATAAAAATGCCTGATTAAGGAACTGAACCCTTCCCATTCTGATTTAAAGTCTAACGCAATAGTAACTGAACTACGGTGGCTGTAAATTGAATTCAGTCTATTGGTTCTTGTAGGACCAAGTTGTGTGACTTACAGCCCTTTTCCCAAAGACTATGGAGAGTTATGTCATCGCCAAAAGCATAGTTATTGGACCTTATTCAGCAAATACATTTGTAATTGGGTATTATAAAACATTGTGCTAATAAAAGCTTCTGTTATAAATAGTGAGAGCATTAAACTATATTTCGCGAAGCTGATCTTTTGCGAACAGGAGGAGGGGAGGGGTACGTCAAGGAATAGTCATTTGGAGTTTCGACATTCAATTATTTGTTCTTCTATGAATTTTTTCCTCTTAAGACCTTAGACCTTAGCTTCTCCTGTACCTCCAGAGGCACAGAGGGCGTCCGTCAACAGCCTCTAATCATACCGGAAATGAGCTGCGGCGTAGATGTCCTCCCACTCTGGGATTAAGGATGCATGAAGGGCTCTCCTGTCCCGCGAATATGTCATATGTCCTGCGAAGCGTGTTTTTGGGCCTTCCTCGTCGATGCGTGTCGTCTGGTTGCCACTGGAGAAGCTTATTCGGTAGTCTCGATCCTGGCATACGGATAACATGGCCAAGATATGGCCTTCTGAAAAGGCTAAGTTTTTGAGTACTTCGCTGATCTCCAGACAGGTCAAAGTCGTTGAAATGCCGAGCTTGCCATTGCTATTCATGTTCTCAGCTCTTTTTCGGAATCACCCCTAAACGAGACTGTGCTACCAAGATATCGGAAGTCGGTGACTTGCTCTATGCTTTCAGTCTCCAGCTGGATATTCGTCGGTGAGTTAGTGGTTGACATCACTTTGGTTTTGGGGGCGTTGATATGTAACCCAAACTGCTCGGCTCTTTCGGCTAACTTGCATAAAAAGTCTTGAAGTTTGCTTTTGTCTTTCTCCATCAATCCAACATCGTCTGCAAAGTCGAGATCTTGGACTAGCCTGCCTACAATTCTGATCCCTCAATTTATCCATCAATCAATCCATCAATTTGTCTGAATATGTAGTCCACTAGGAGAATAAAGAGGAATGGAGACAATAGGCATCCTTGTTTGACACCTGTCATCACTTTGAAATATCTTGCATTTCCTTCAGAACTCAGCATTCCGTGTCTTCGTACATTGCTATGATAAGGCGAACCAGCTTTTCAGGAATACCGTAGAAGATCAGGATCCTCCATAATATTGGGCGGTCTATTGAGTCGAGCGCTTTTTCAAAGTCAACGAAGAATAGATATAGAAGTTGTCTCCACTCATTTGATTCTTCAAGCATGGTGCGCAGTGTGAATATCATATCGGCGCAAGATCTTTTCGGTCGGAAAGCATGTTGCTCCTCGCGTAAATGCGGGATCTAAGGCAGCTTGAAGTCTTGTCAGGATGATTATGCAGAAGAGTTTTTTGGGTATCGAGAGGAGGTTGGTACCTCTGTAATTGTCACAGGCTGTCGCGTCTCCTTTTTTGAACAATTTAATAATGGTTCCTGTTCTCCAGTCTTTGGGGACTTTTTCTTTTTGCTAGAGTCATGGAGTCTAGGACGGACTGGAGGGTTTCATAAAAATCGTCTTTCGAGGCTTCATCGGCGTCATTTGTTGGTGCATTGCAGATGACTAGCGACAGCTTTGCATGTTTAGATGCAAATCGTGCATACAGGATTATCTCGTTAATCAACTTCCACGAGCAAAGAGATTTTGCTGCATTTGGGTTCAAAATAGCTGCGACTCCAGCTGCACGTCTGTCCACTTTTCCGCTGTACAGAACTGTATAAGTCGTGTTGCTGTTTACTGCTCTGTGCTTCTTTTCTCCACAGCCTTTCCAACGTGCTTCGGTCACTGCGAGGATGTCAAGCCGAAAGTTTTCGCCCTCTTGTAGAACTTGCTCAGTTTTTGAAAGAGCCGACATGGTCCTTACGTTCCACAATCCTATTCGTACTGGTTTATTCGCGTTCAGAAATCTGGTCGAGGGGCATGCATGGGTCGTCATCATATTGGGATTTGATCCGATGCTTTTCACTGACGTTTCTTTAGCATATTCTTTTTCTACGGGAGCGACTTGCTAGGCCACTGCCCAACCGGTTTCTTCGACTCAGCTAGGGGCAGGGACACCAGTCCCTAATCGAGGGGCCGGAACCCCCCCGGTGGCTACCCAAGTTTCAGAGGCCGTTGTCCAATACTGGATCTTCCGCCCTTTCGCAGTTGTCTTTCTGGAGAGGATCCTCCCACGATGGTATCCTGCAGTACCATACAGTTTAACCCATTGCTGGAAGAAGGTTCGCAATAACCGGGACGTGTCCACACGCCGGTGTGCCCTGCTCAGTGTGCGTCAGAGGGGCCTCTTCCTCCTCAGTCTGTATTTATGACCCCCGGGCGAGGGTACTCTAGTTTCAATTATGGACCCCCAGGGGCTAGGTCCCCCCTTGGTCCGCGCCTCCCTTTATGGAGTTACCCAACATATCTGTAGGAAATTCCTCTATCCGTCACCTGGGGACGCTCTGAGTGGTCTGGGGAGGGACCCTACTGAGAAGGTGACTCAGTAGAGCTCTTAGTAGGTACTTCCTCTTAAGAATATTTGATGTTTTAAAAATCATTTTGAGAGCCTCAACGTCCGCTTACCGTGTTAAAGAGTTCATAGTGAATTCTCCCAACGGACTAATGAAACTTGAAAAGGGGGCTTGAAGGAGAAGTATACAGGAGGTGTTCTTGTGTATCTCCAGTTAACGATTTTGGACCATAAAAATTACAATGCTACTGTTTTATACTTCCTAGCTTTTCCGTTTAAGAAGTGGCACCAAAAGTGCCGTTTTAGTGCTATATGGCACTTAAGGATGGTAGGACTGATAAAAATCACGTAGATATGAGCAATAGCTTTTAAATGAGCCATTAAACATCTCTCTAAGAAGTTCTGGATGCCCACTAGCCCCAGCTTTTCCACTTGAGACATGGCACAAATAGTGCCATTTGGCATTTGCAGATGGTGGATATTATAAGGAAAACGTAGATATGAGAAATAGCTTTTATTTGAGCTATTAAACATCTGTCTACGACGTTTTGGTACTCCGCTAGCCCCATCCCTTTAGAAATGGCAAAAAAGTGCTATTTTAGTGCCACATGGCTCTTGAAGACGGCGGAATTTATAAACAGCAGGTAAATATAAGACATAGCTTTTTAATGAGTCATTAAGCATCTCTCTATGATGTTCTGGTAGCCCGCTAGGCCTGCTGAAAGAAAGAAATGAAAACGGGAGACAGATCAGTGATACCGATGCAAAGAAGTGATTTTCCTTGTTGTTCCAGTAGGGGGACTGTAATTTCCCTGTATTAAGTTTACGACCATGCTGATTCCAACGGTACACTTTCCATTTTGATCTGACTTCATTTTAGAGGGATTTGAGGCTTTTTGTTTTTAATCACCATAAATTTCTCTTCGCAATAAACTTTTACTTTTAAGATGAACCGAAATAAAAGTTACCATAACGAGTGAGTGGCAGATGTCAATTTTTTCCACTAGGCAGTTTTTTTTCAAAACGCGTTTTTTAACTTTTGGTTACTGTGAGCTGTGGTTCGCTCTTTACTAGGTTGCAGCTACCGCTGCAACAATGATGCCTTGGTTGCATTGCAAGTTAGGAATATCTCTTTTTTCAAATAGAAAACCTGTCCGTTATCATCATTCAGTTAGTTTTGTCAATGTCAGACTGATCAATCGAAAAGTTCTCTGAAACTCTCATTGTTATGCACAAAGCTGGTTAATCATCTTATCCGTACATCTAGATAGCAAATTCTACTGAGAGATACAAGTCGAGACGTTTTGTGCCCCTTTTTGCCAGTATGCAGCATTTTCTCCCTCTAACTCTGCATCTTATCCTCCAAGCTCCCTCTGCTTTAATCCTTGTGCCTTTATTCTTCCCTCTTTGACTTCACTAAACACATTTTAATAAGTGCATAGCCCCTTGATCTACGCCAAGTCAAGCAGGTGAATCTTTCGCTCCGGGGTTTCACTCAGATTAAAATCCTTATCCACTACCATATATGTAAAACCAGAATTGAACATGAACTCAAGCTAATGGTAGAAGAGCTACTTTGCAGTGACTAATATGCAGATACTTGGAAGACTTTCACCAGTTAACTAAAAATGCTAGCGAAAACCATAATTAAGAATTGACCGGTCTGATGCGCTGGTACTGTGATTATAACACATACAGTGTAGTTATCATCGTATCTCGGAATGTTCAATCCATTTTGCTAACTTTTTAGCCTATTCAAAAGGCCCAATTTACTTTTAGGAATTACGGATGGAATTTTCAGACGTGAAGTCAGATCTAAGAAACTGAAAATATGGTTTGATTCTACTTCCTAGGCCTAGGGTTTTAACGAAAAAGATGTTAAGATGGCTATGTCAAATTTTATAGATGGGGGAGGATAAGCTTCCAGAAATCGTACCTTTTGACAATCCGACGGGGGCTAAACGAAAAGTAAGACGTTCTTGAAAAGGGTACCAGGATGTCATAAGATAAGATTAAAAAAAAGTAGGACAATTAAGGGAAGAAAATACCGAACAAGTGGCTTGCTTTTACGATAAGTTGTCATTGGTTATAGAGGTCATACCATGAAACCAGCCCGTATTTGTCATATGAATAACATATGTCATATGAAACCCACAAAGGGAAATGAACAGATGGAAATTGACATTTTGTTTGTGAATCAAGAAAGAGTGGCGTAGGTAAGGTCCTCTTGTAGATATTTCGGGGGGGGGGGGGGGCCCTCGAATAATCTCAAGATTTAGGTGAATTGAATGAAACATATAGGGAATTGTTTGGAAAATGACAAGGTTTTGGTGGTGCCGAAGCCCTCCTTCTATGCATGTACTTGATTTATGTGGCTTGGTTAAATGTTCAGTGTGACGCAAACTGGCTCGAAAATCTTTACTAAATAGTCCGAAAGGGGAGGGGGATCAGGACGGTTCAGATTAGGGTTGAATATGTGATTCTTCAGAATGACTTCAGTAATTAAAATTTAGGTTTTTGTGGCAGGCTTAAACAGGGTGGAATGGATAAGAAAAAAGATGGCTAATTTGAATGTTGCCTTAAAGGAAAAAAATCAAAGAATTTTCCTACGAGGGATAGGGATTGATTGAAGGTTTTATTTTACCACCATTGTCAATTTTTCCCCAGTTTTGTATATCTTCTCAATTTCGAAGCCTTAAGAGGATATAACCTTTTCCCAAATAGCGTTCATAAAGGCCAAAAGTTTGTCAATGTCAGTCAATGTCAATGTCAATGTCAATGTCAGCCTCAGCTAGCTTACCGCTAGGGTGAGATTTACTTGTGGAGTTCTCGTTTCTGTCAATGTTTTGTAGTTCATTCTAAGGAAATTCTGGAATCTCTAGTCTCAGGGGTTCTATTTCATCAAGACCAGACAGGAAAAAGCAGAGGTCGTCCTGCTTGATGCTTAAAAAAACCCTTTTCCTTTAACCGGGGGCGTAGCACCAGCATTTTATTGGTGGGCAAGAGGGGGTCTCCATCCGAAGAGTCAAGGGGCATGTGCTATATAATGTTTTTTCTCCAAATTATCGGGGGTAAACTGCCCCCTTGCCCCCC
>JAQQPU010002904.1:48128-63365 GCA_029168905.1 Artemia sp. Kazakhstan ARC1039 | reverse complement strand
ATATCAAACAGTTCGTGTTAACGAACTGTAAGTATGGAGCCACGCGGCTCAACAGTAACCGAAACACAAAAAAATTTTGACATTCAACGGAATTTTGACATCAATAAATATATCGAAAGAATTGGCTTATTATTTCGATTCAAAATATATAAAATTCATTAAACTTAGTGTTACCCATCAAAAGTTATAAACCTGAGGAGATTAGCCAGATTTTCAAAAAAGGGGGAAACACCTCCTAAAAGTCAAAGAATCTTAATAAAAAACATATCATCAGATTCAGCAAATCAGAGAACCCTATTGTGGGAGTTTCAAGCTCCTATCTGAAAAGATGTGAAATTTTGTATTTTGCCAGAACAAGGATAACCTTTGCGTGTTTATTTGTTATTAACTAAAAAAAACAAGTTTTTTTTTAACTAAAAGTAAGAAGCGACATTAAAACTTAAAACGAACAGAAATTATTCCGTATATGAAAGGGGCTGTCCCCTCCTCAACGCCTCACTCTTTACGCTAAAGTTTTTTTATTGTTTTAAAAAATTAAGTTGTGAGACAGAGTCAAACTTCAGCGTAAAGAGCGAGGCGTTGAGGAGGGAACAGCCCCTTTCATATGCGGAATAATTTTTGTTCGTTTTAAGTTTTAATGTCGCTCCTTACTTTCAGTTAAAAAAAACTTGTTTTTTTTAGTTAATTTCTGGACGTTTTTGAATTAATGCAGCTTTGGTTTTGTCTCACCGTACATGAATAACTAAAACGAAATTCGCATATTAATTTTTCTTTTTTTGGCTAATTGGCTTTCTCGAAATTTTGTCCTGTCGTAACTTACGAATTAACTTACGTAACGAATTTCTATATTCATATGTTTTTATTACGTATATTAGGGAGTTCACTCCCTAGTCAATCGGGAAGAGAATTCATAGAAATGTCCCTTCCCCCAAGGAAATATCCTCCATGGAAAGATCCTCCCCCGTAACCCCTACTCGGACCCCGACCCTCCAATAGAAAAAAAATTCCTCCTGAAAACGCCTGTATACTTCCCAATAATCAATACTATATATAAACAATGGGCAAAGCTTATAACTTGCAGCCCTTCCCCCGGGAACTGTGGGGGATTAAGTCATCCTCAAAGACATATGAATTAGATTTTCGACTATTCTGAACAAAATGGCTATCTCAAAATTTTGATTGGGTGACTTCGGGAAAAAATGAGCGTGGGAGGGGGCCAAGTTGCCCTCCAATTTTTTTGGTCACTTAAAAAGGGCACTAGAACTTTTAATTTTCGTTCGAACTGGCCCTCTCACGATATTCTAGGACTACTAAATCAATACGATCACCCCTGGAAAAAAAAAATAAGAACAAATAAACATGCATCCCTGATTTTTCATCTGGCAAAAAATAAAAAATTCCACATTTTTGCAGAGAGTCCCCATTTTTAATCAAATGAACTGTTTGATTAGATAAAAAAAAACTTAAAACGAACAGAAATTATTACGTATGTGAGGGGGTTCCCCCTCGTCAATTTCTCGTCCTTTACGCCAAAGTTCGAGTTTTGTTCCAATTGTTTAAGAATGACCCCTGAATACCAAAGGACTTTTAATTAGAATAAGTAGCTCTTTTGAAAGTACTAAAAAACTTTAGCTTAAAGATCGAGGTATTGAAGAGGGGCCGAACCCCCTCATATAATTTCTGTTCGTTTCCAGTTTTAATATTGCTCCTTTCTTTCAGTTGAAAAAACTTGTTTTTTTAAATTTAATTTCTGATAGTTTTTAAATAATGAGGCAATCTGGTTCGCCCTTCATGGAAAATTCCCTTCCCCTATGAAAAATTCCTCCTTGGAAATATCCTCCAACGTAACCCCCTCCCCCGATTCCTCTCGCCAGAAAAAAATCCCCCATGAAAACATCTGTATACTTTCCAATAACCAATACTATATGTAAAAACTATGGGGAAAGTTTGCAACCCTTCACTCGGAGACTGTGGGGGATTAAGTCATCCTCAAAGACCTAGTTATTAGATTTTTTAATATGTTGAACAAAATGGCTAGCTCAAAATTTTGATTTGGTGATTTTGGGAAAAAATGAGCGTGGGTGGTTTTTAAGTTATAAAACAATTTGCCCATTGTTTACGTACAGTACTTGTTACTAGGAAGTCTGCATACATTGCGGGTAAGGGGTGGGGTGAGGGGTGGTGAATTTTTTGCTCGGGGAATTTGCCAAAATTCCAATACAATTTTTTTTGTATTTGTCGTACGCTATAGCATTCAGAGAAATAGGTTAAGGTGAAAAAAAACGATGGACGGTTTAACGTTAAAACACATAGAAGAAATAAGATATATTTCTTACCTCCCCTAACAATGTTTCTGTTCGTTTGAAAATCTTTTGAGATACTGCTGGTAGATCCATCAGTCTAAAAACTTCTTCAAGTTGAAACTGGCCCATCCCGGCTGAAATTGCTGCCCACACTGCTTTTGAGTTTAAATTTTCAGACAGAGTTTTTTCTACCATCTGAGGAATATAGAATCGATCCCCATTCTCATCAGTTTTACACATTGGCTGATTCATTTGCACTTTTATTTGTTGTGGTTCTGGTTCATTGGTTAAAATGAACTTTTGCCGACACTGCGTTCCGGTGCATTCAAAGTGAATACGAAGAAGGAGGCCAACCCTCGTCGTTCTTTGAATTTTCGGTCGTCCAGGATATCCCCTTTGGCAACTAAAAATACAAGAAGGCTAAACTACAAGGACTGATAAATTATTAGCAATTTATCAAGGAGAAGAACGCTTAAAAAAACAAAGAAAAATCTATAAATATGGGCTACATGAACCTACCGTGTGCACTAACAAAATAAGGTAAACAAGGGAGGCGGCGTCCCCCCTTCCCTCCATAAAATACCCTCGGTGTAAAATAAATGCCCCTTAAAGTAGACAGTTCTAGTTACAATACATGTTCTTTAAACTTTTGGATTTAAATTCAATGTAGCAGCTTAAAAAATCAATAAATATTACTATATTTAGCCCTTATGGCTCTTTACGACTGGCAACGCTATAAGATTTCCTCTGATTTAAGCAGGTGACTAGAACTTTCAGTTCCCTTCTAATGAACCTTCAGAATTATCAAGGGGACTATGGGGGATTTCCATGGGGTAATATTCGGGGGGGGTGTCTGGACCCGGTAGATTAGTCATGCTAGAAACATGACTATTTTTGTAATTTTTCGGAAACAAAAACTACATTTCTTTAAATTATTCCAATGGAAATACCAAATAAATAGATTTTTCAATGAAAACAACCCTCAAAGTTTTTTTTTCAAAACATTGGGAGTGGGGTGGAGAATCTAGGAAGGGTAAAAAAAATCCTCAGTAGCGTCAATAGTGGACGCTATTGAATGTGAATTGGATAAAATTCCCCAAATTCCAAACTAGAGAAAAAGAAATTAAACACAGGAAACTGAACACAATGATAGTGAGTGTGAAAGACTTGACGGTCTAATCTATTGCCTGTAGTAGGAGAAGCAAAGAGAGTGAAGCGGCATTTGGTGAAATTTATAAATCGAAGGTAGATGACAAAAAAAAAAAATGGTGACGTGTGTTTGACCAAAGGGATGTTTTCTATGTGTTCTTCATTTTGTATGCACTGTGGTCTAATCCTTGAACCACACAAAACTCATGGATTAAAGACACCCCCTCCCTCTCTCTTTCTTTCAATAAAGACGAAAAAAACCGAAACAGTTTTCATGTGAGGGCAGAAGGTCCGAGGAGTGGTGAGAGATAACAAGAGGCTTCAGAGCCACAGCTCAATAACCAGAAATCCATTTTGATAATAGCCACAAGTCTTCATTTATTATTATTTCCTAAGAAGAAAGCTAGCTGTCCAGGAAGTAAGGAAGAATAACTTACTAGTTGTCATTTATCTTGAGCAGATTGGTCGCAAATATGGTCGCAAAATTAAATATATTTACGATATAATTTTCATTTAGTAGCTCTTTAAATGCTTTATCTTCGCTTAGCTTCCCTGGCCCTTCAATGACTTTTAAGCCATGAACAGATGCTTCCTGTTGGACGGCAATAATTTTATCTAGTTTGCGTTGGGCTTCGCTATCTAGCTGCCCATACAGCCCTCCCTCTGCTGAAACGTCAGTTTCCAAGGTTTTAGAATTATTTTCGATTTTCTTATATCTGTAAAAAAAATGAAATTACTTGAAGGAGCTATCATTTGATCATTTTCATTAAATCAAAATTAAGGACGCACATGATCATTAGAGTGGGTACCTTATAATATACTTCCTTATGAATAAGACTGTTCTATGCAATACTTTTCTAACTGCTGGAGTAAGTAGCCTTATTCTATGGAACCCTAATTTGGACATGAGACCATAACATGTAATGGCTTTCTTGTACAAAATGCTATAGTATAGAAAAATAATGGGGATTTAAATGTGCAATCCTTGTATAATTTAGTACCTAACTGGGTACTTACCTATCATAACAAACACACTCAACTTCTCGATCTGAATGTAAAATCTGAGAAAACCGGTTTCACAGCCACAAAGACAAGTGACGAATGACAGAATGCATTGAACTTTTATAATTTGGGCTATATATTTGTACATTGATGAGAGAGAGGGTAGGGGTAAAGTATTTGGACATCGTGAAGTTAGAAAACAATTCTTACTTCATAATATGAAGAATAATTTTAGTCTAAAAGCAATCATTTTTTCATTGCAGAACCGCTATACTTTACCCCAATCCCCCTCTCCTAATGTGCAAACATATAGCCCAAATTCAGATCAAGAACTCGAGTGTGTTTGCTATAATACGTAAGTACCTCTAACTGTTCACCTAGGAGAATTAAACAAGTATGCTTAAGGCCATGTACCCTCCCTTCCTTTCTTCATGAAATCCTCAATTAGATACATAAAATCGATATTTACATGTTATCCCGACCACACTCAAGAACTGAAGTTAGGTTAATAGTAATAAAACATATCAAAATATAGTGAAAAACTAATTCCTTAGTAAAAAAATTATGTAACATAGTAGTTTATCCTACTCAGGCTAATTCTGTCAGAAAAATACAGAGAACCCGGTTTTAAACAGATCCAACTTCTGGAGTGTGGTCGGGATAACACGTAAGTTGGCTACCATAAAATCTTCTACGGATGTGGATTTTGCATGATTCGAAAAACGATCAGAAATTAAATCTAAACAAGATTTTCCTCAAATGAGAGTATAGAGAATTTTCCCGGCATAATTGTCCGCAGGAAGTTTTCCGGGGGGAATTTTCAACGATGATGGCATTATCCAGGGGGATTTTATGCGGGAGGAATTTTCCAAGGGCGAGGGATTTTTTCCTTCCAAGGAAACAAATTTATTTCCTTCCAAGGAGGACCCACAAGGAGGAGGGGGGCAGGAATTCTCCACATTATTTGAAAATGACAAGAAATTAATTAAAAACTTGTTTTTTAAAAGTGAAAATAAGGAGCAACATTAAAATTTTAGGGGGAAGCTATGAAAAATACTTTATATCCTTGAATATCAGTATAACTTTATCATTTTAATTAGAGAGCACCTTATTGTACGAACACACGATTTTCCCATTAAAAATGTAAATGACATGGGGAGGGCTGGCTCCCCCCTGGGCGTCCATGCTTGCATAAAAGCAGCTGCCCGCTCCTCTTGAAAAAACTTGGATAATTCCCTATTAGCCAATACGGTAGGCATACTTGTCTAAAATATAAAACACACTCGAGAACTTGTATTGCGAATACCCGGTTTTTCACGCTGTCTATACGACAATAACCTTCGGCTCGTTGAGAAACCACATTCTAGATTTTTTTTTTTATTTAATATTTAGTTGGTATTTTGGTTAGGTTAGGCCCCCTTCCATAATTCTTTACAGTGGTTTTCATAAATTTGTTACTTAAACATTGTATTCTCATAATATTTTGTTTTGTGTCATTAGCATTCACCAAACTTCACTTCTCGAGTGTGTTTTATATAATAGACAAGTACCGCCAATACACACACGAGAAGGGAAGTTGGGTTAATCCTGATGAAATATACCAATATATGATGAAAATATAATACTTTATTACCAAAATTATGGAAACTACAACAAAGAATTATGTAAAGCGGGCCGCCCAGACCGCATTATATTAAATACCTAACCCAACCAAAATACCAACTCTATATATTAAATATTTGATAAAAAATACAACTATATCGTAGTTTTTCTGCTGGGTGTAAACTAATTATCTCTGAATACAGACAGATAAGAACCGTTCTCGCACATCGCAACTTGTAGAGCATAGCTAATACGGAAGTCCCAAAAGTTGTTTTTTTTTATTTGATCCCTAAATAGATTGACCTAGAACAAGGCAAACTGAATAATAAAGTTTAAGCATGCACATATTTATCATAGAATATAAAAGAAAATTAACTTCCCTTCGGAACTGTCCCAGCTTTTGCCTTTTAATAATCGCTGCCAGTCTTTTATTTCCCATTATAGTTTTTCACTTAATTTCAATTCGTTCTCACAAAAACTCTAATGAGATAATCACCTCAATTAGTATTGGGCGATATTCAATATCGATATTGATATATCGATATACCAGAGCAAATATCGATATCGAAACGAAAATATCGATATCGAAAACGATATTTGAACATATTTGACTATTTTCGGCCTTTTCTGCTACTGGTAAACGTCCTGCAGAAAAGATCCAACATAGAAAATTGTTTGGGAAATGGGCGAGAAGAACAACAATGATGTATTTAATCCATTGACTCATACATGCTGATACACAGCATACTTACCTGTATCCATAAGTTGGTATAGCCTGTTCTCAAACTCAAAATACGTTTAGTCAGGAGGACTTCCAAATGTTGCTGAGAACCTCCAAAAGGCCTTGGCTGTATTAATGCCTTCTAAGCTGATAGGCCTTGCTCATATAAAAGAGAATTGGCTTTTTATGCTGAATCCAAATATATAGGATTCATTCAGTTTAATGTTCCCATCAAAAGATACGAGCCTGAGAAAATTTGCGTGATTTTTGGGAAAGGGGAGAAACCCCCCAAAAAGTCAAAGAATCTTAAAGAAAAGCGTACCATCAGATTCAGCATATCATGGAACCCAACTGTAAAGATTTTAACCTCCCGTCAGCATAAATGTAGAATTTTTTACTTTTTGTCAGAATAAAAATCACGGATGCATGTTTATTTATTCCTCTTTCTTTCGCCAGCGTGATCGCATCAATTCAAAGGCCCAAGAATGTTGGGAAAGTGCTCGTTCGAAAGAAAATAACAGTTCTAGTTCCCTTTTAAAGTGACCCGAGATATTGGAGAGCCAATAGCCCCCCTCCCACGCCCTTTTTTCCCTGAAAACACCCGATCCCAATTTTGAGATATTCATTTTGTTCACCATAGTTGAAAGATCGAAAAAATGTTCCTCCGGAGATAACCTGACTCCCCGCAACCTGAGGAAAGGGCTTTAAGTTATGAATTTGCCTATTGTTTACGTATAGTATTTTTTATTTGTAAGTAAACAGGCCTTTTTAGGGGAGGGGAAATTTTCTGTGGGAGGGATTTTCCACAGGTAGAATTTCCCATAGGCAGGGAAGTTTCCGAGGCTGAACTAACAAGGGGGAATTTTACACCGGAGAATTTGTCATAACTCCTATACGAAATTCGTCATAATGTTTCTCTGCCGATTCAATTTTTGATGTAGAGATGTTCCGAGGAAATTGTCATGATCCCCCCATGGTACCTGGGGGAAGGGCTATAAGTTATGAATTGTGTCTGTTGTTTACATATAGTTTCTGTTATTTGGAAGTAAACAGACGTTTTTAGGGAGGGAAATTTTCCGCAAGGGGATTTTCCACGGGGAGAATTTTCCATGGGCAGGGAATCCGGGGTAAATTTTCAGAGAGGTTAAAATTGCCTGGGAGATTTTTTTGTGGGAGGGAAGGAGTTCCCACGGGGGAAATTTTCCATGGGAAAGTTTTCAGTGGGAGTAATTTTTCGTGGCGGAATTTTCCGCAGGAGATATTCTCCATGTGGAAATTTTTCGCGGGAGAAATTCTTCATCAGAGGATTTTCCGTGGAAGAAACTTTCCATTCGGAGGATGGGATTTCAATGAAAAATTTCCTGTTGAAGGAGTTTTCCGGCATGATTTGAAAAAGATCAAAAATTAAATGAAAGGCAAGTCTTTTTTTTCAAATGAAAATAGGCTTAAGAGAAATTTCTAGGCGAAATTGTCCACAAGAAAATATCTGGGTGGATTGTTCAGCAGGGACGAATTTGTAGTGATGATTTCCTGGTATTAAATGAAAACAACCAAAAATTAAATAAAAAAAAAAAATTCAATGGAAACTAGGGAGACATATTAAAACTTGAAACAAAAAGAAATCCTACCGTATGCGAGGGGAGTTACCCCCTCCTTTAAAGAGTTCCAATTATTTAAAAACAACTCCTGAAACACAAGGGCTATTTAATTAGAATAAGAAGCTTGTTTTTAAATACTAGAAAAAACGTATATGAAGGGCATCCCTCTCATATACGGAATAATTTCTGTTCGTTTTAAGTTTTAATGCTGAACCTTACTTTCAGTTGAAAAAACCTGTCTTCTTTTTTTTTATTTAATCACTGAAAGGCAGGACAAATGCTCAGGGAAAAAACATTGACATGTTGCTGAGTTTGAACAGCCAAAAGTAGTCAGTAGGTCATCTTTCTTTACCCTTAGCCCGAGTAATTTCAAGTCTAGATTTCTATGATATTCACTCTTGTAATCGAAGTTTGTTTTTATTGCTTGATTTTCTATTATTCAAAGTTTAAAAAAATTGTGCAAAATACACTTTCATTATAATAATTCATTAACATTTATATTTCATTAACAGATAAGTACCCAATTTTTTTTTAACTTTGGCAAAGCCAAGAGTTAATCTGAATAAAAACTGATCAGAAATATCGAAATCGATATATCGATTATCGAATGTCGAAAGTAAAAATATCGATATTTCGATATATCGTTTGATCAAATTATCGCCCAATACTAACCTCAATATCATTCAACAGTCGAGCATGAAGCAGGAAATACTCCAATCAAACCTGTTTACACCCTTTTACCACCCATATAATTCCGTCTCCTGACGATAAACGGAAAACCAGCTCTTACACTCCCTCTGAAATATGGTGTTTTTTCTGTTATTTCAGGAAGTTTATACTGCTTTTATAAGACCAATTTGAAAAATATTGTAATTTTGACCTCATAGTTACCTAGACCAGGAAGTGGTGAAAATATTTGTATAGATATTGTTTTATTTTGATTCAGAATAAAGATATGCAAGACTCTTAATTAGACCACACTTTTCAAAAACATTTTTAGTGTTTTTGAAAAATTGAAAAAAAAGAAGAAAATCAGGGTACTCAAGAATATACTTTTTGCTATTGAATGGTATCTCTATCTTAATTTTGCGCTGAAGTACAAGGAAATACAGGCGGAAAGAAATTTTACATGGCAAATTGATGCAGGGCAGATATATCTTGATAGAGCTTAGAAAACTCGACCTTGTTTAAGAAAGAGGGAGAAAAAGAGTGTATCTGAGTGGGAGAAACAGGTACAAGAGCTATACTGCTTTGTATATTTACATCCAAAATGTGTTTGATTTTTTTTTTACTGAGACATTTGATTGAAGATTCTACTTTGATATACCCTGCTTCTCTTCAAAAACGAAAGGGCCGACCTAACGGAGGGCTGGCTGTCTTGAGCAAGTATAAATTTGAATGTTTACGTTCAGATGATCATTTTCTTGCCGTTAGTTGCAATGGTTTTGCTATTGTGAATGTTTATTTACCTACTAATTATAGCGATCAGGCCTCAGAAGTCAGGTTTAATAACGCATGTCGCAAGTTGGCTAAATGTGTAAAACAAATGCTCCATTCATTCCCACGTTGTCTCATTATTGGCGATTTCAACTGTGATTTATCAAAATGATCATTGCCCCCGAGCTCTAATTCTAAAGAAGATGTTGCCTATTTTCCATGTGCTCCCGAAAAATCAACAGTTTACCTTCATATCCGTAGCTAACACTACTTCAAACATCGATCATGCTCTGTTCTCCGGCGAAACTGTGCATGCAGTTTTAGTTTTGAATGATTTTTTGTGTAGTGATAACATTCCTATTAACGTGAGTATTCCAGTATCTAGTGCTAAGGGCCTCCCTACGTTCTAAATGGTCTGTCAGGAAATCTTGGGATCTCACCGACGTAGGACTTTTCCGGAAAGTTTGTGATGGTATTTTGACTAAAATAAAAGTTCCCTACCACCTCCTTCAATCTTCTTCGCAGTTATGGATGAGCCTGAGCTTCGCTTAAAGCTTAATCTATATTGTGAACAAATTATTCATGCTATTAGATGTGCTGATAATGCAGCTGTACCTGTTCGAAGTCTCGAGAAAAACGGAAAAATATGGTTGGTCTCGAAATCCAATTTTAGTTAGTGCTTGTTCCCAGGCTAAAGTATGGTTGCGTATATGGCAAGAGTGTGATAGGCTTAGGGTTGGTGTTGTAAATGCCGTCCGTATTTATACGAAAAGAAAGTTTTGCAAAGTTTGCTCCGTGATCATGTTGCCAATATCAAAGCTGAATTAGCGACAAAAATTGCTGACGATCCAAATTTGCTTTGGAAGTCTCGCCCCGGTCGATCTACTGTTTTTCGTGCTTTAGAAATATCCGAGTCTGAGTGGGTGGCTCATGGTTCTGCCCAGTGTAAAGCCCCTGATAGTCCGCAGGCTAAAAAGTTTGATGATGAAATTAAGAGTATTTTGAATAGTCCAGCTAGATCTGAGCAGGTAATCATTGGAGGTAATTTGATTGCAGAGGTTATACTGAAGCTTAAAAAGAAGTTTTCTTGTGGGTCGGATGGATTTGTGTACCCCATTTTCAGTTTGCCAGCGATTAGATTTTGACCATATCGCTTTATTGTTCCAGATGATTTTTACAGTAGGATTTGTGCCCGATTGCTTATGTGTTGTAACTCCGGTTTTGAAAAAAGGGAAACCGCTTTCTCAATGTTCGTATTATAGGCCCATTACAGTTTCTAGTGTGTTTTCAAAAAGATTTTTTGAGTTGTTGATTATTGATCATATTCGTCAACAGTGTGTCATGCCTCCTTTTCAGTTTGGGTTTCAACCGCTTCTTGGTTGCTACCACGCTTTAAGGAGTTTATGTACAATTTTAAAGGATGCTGAAAGAGTGAAAGGTCAGATAGTCCTTTGGTTATTGGCGCATATGACATTAGTAATGCTTTCGGATCTCTAATTCATTCTCAGGCTATGCATGAGTTATTAAAAAGGGGGGTATGTTGATGTAGTTCGACCTCTTTATTGTTATAGACATCTTCGTGTACGTTTAAAGATTGGATCCTTGCTTCTTCCTTCAGAACTCTGTGTGAATATTGAAATTAAACAAGGGGCCATTACCTCTCCTACTATTTATAATAACGCGACCCAAAGTTTTAGGGAGATTACTAAGAATTATAATGAGATTGGTCTTTCTTTAAATGCAGCTAAGTCTCGAGTGTTATTATTTAATTTTAACCGTTCTGAAACCCCTGATAGAGTAAATCTGGGTGATTCTGATGTTGTACCACTGCAGGAACTTGTGTACCTTGGTTTGCCTATTGGTACATCCCTAAAATCAACTCGGAAATTACTTATTGACCGAACCATACGTAAGATCCGTAATGCATATGCTGGTGCAGTTGGATCACAGCTGAATCTTGGTAAACGTCACCTTGCGAAAGTATATAATGCTGTTTCTCTCCCTCATGTTCTCTACCTGGTTCCTTTCTGGGACATTTTCAACCAGTAGAATAAAATAGAATTCAGGAGGGTCTATTTTAAATATTTAAAGTTCCTTATCCGGGTTCCTCCTTGGACTAGGAATGGTGGACTGCAGGAGAGATACAGCTTGCCAGATCCTCTTGATGCTGCAGATAAGCTTTTTTCCAAGCTTAGGGTTATCCGTCGAACCACCCTTTGAAGGATTTTTAGTTTTAATGCTAGTTTCCTTTTCTTTTTTTTTTTTGCGGGGTTACTATTTTTTTATATTGTATTATTTATTTGTATGATACATTTAAGGAGGTTTACAACCCTTGGAGTGGCTTAATTTTCTGAATTGTTTGGTTTATTGAGTTTTAATTTGTATGCATTTGCTCCTGTTTTTGTATGTGTTTTTTTTTTCATTTTGTTATACTCCATCGTCATGCTTTGTATTTGTGATGGGTTATAAAATAAATAAATTAGACATTTTCCATTGAAATATGTTCCTAGTATGGAACCTTACTCGTTACTGATGATTTCCATCCCTTTTAAACATATATTTATTGAGCTATGTTTGTTGAACAGTCGTACAGAGTCGCCCAGTTGAATTTGCTCTGACTTAGAGAGAATGCTCCTCAAAAGTTATGCTTTTAATTAGCATGTAAAAAGATTTTTTTATTAATCTCATTAATTAATACAGTTCTTTTGCTAATTAATGTAATTAACTAAATTCTTTAGTTAATTTAATTGTTTTGCTCTTAGCAAATTGGATTTGGAATAAATGTTTACTGGTTCCCTTGAAGGTTTTAATTCGCTTACTCCGTAAGCTTATGATACTTGTTGTTTTTAGTTTTTACTCTTGTTGTGTCTACCTGAAATTGTACTAAATTTATTTCTTTACTTTCTTTTCTAAGGTAGCTGACATTTTGGCAAAAGCGACTGAGGTAGTCCCAGAAAGTGAACTAGTCAGTAATCTTCCTCTGAAAAATCTTTATCAAGGATTAAAAATGACTGAAAAACAACTACAAGCTGTAAGTTGGGAATTCTTCAAAATTTACAGTTTCTTTTGATTTTGTATTGGATTCTTTTTTATGCTTTCTTGGGTAATTTTTAGCATGTTGTTTTTCTGCTTTTCTACGGTTTTAATATATCAACGAAAGACAACAAGTTCACTGTAATTCCAAAGTTGAGATTCAGCTCTATTCATCTACCGAATTTTTTTTTATGAAATTGAATGCATATGGTCCTTTAGATTGAAAATACATCGAGTATTAGGTGAAAACTCTTGACAAAGGAACAATTTTCCTAATTTTTCAGCAAGTCTAAATCCTTCTCCAGGACAAAGTCTAAGAAATATCAAAATTATGGCTTGGTGAATCGATTGACCTGCGGCTAATGGATCCAATGATATAAATAGCATGACCTTTTGGTGCCATTTACACGTGTTGGATTGTCGAAAAATCGCTTGTTTTAGAGGGAACATACTTCTTATTAAAGAGTTGTTTATAAGCCATGTCTTGCAAGGCAAGAAAGACCCAAGTGCTAGAATTACCAGACAGAAGCTTAATGTTTTTTTAAATGACTCTGTTCAATTTCTCTTTCCACTACTAATGTAAGAAATTACATAAAAATAATACAAAATGCTATTTAAGGAAGCTCTCTAATGAAAAGTATTTCCTGCTTTGAAAATAAAAATTGCTCTAACAAGTTTCTCTTTCTAATACCAACGGCGATTCGCTTTCTAATTTTTTGACAAATGGCAAATATAGTCTCAGGTTTTCTGCTGAGTGTGAGAATTGATGTATTAACTATCAAAAGCACAAGAGGTGCCCTTTAGTTTAATCCCACCTCAATCTTCATGAAAAACAGCTTGCTGTGAAGCTAGATTAGTTTTTTCGTGGCTTGAAGTTGTCCTGTAAAGTAAGAATCCTCAAATTTCAAAATGTAACTTGAATGATCAAACAGAAAATTTCCTAGCTTGTACTTTGATTCTTGTGGGTTGTATGGTTCTGTGAAAACTAGGACTCGCAAGTTTCAAGTGGTATTTTGGAATAACTAAACATAAATGTGTTATAGCTTGTAATCTCTAGTCATTTTTGAGCTTCAAGCTTGGTCTCAGGCCATTTGCCCATAGCATATAATTGACATTGATTAATTTTTTGATCATTTAATCGATTTTAAATGTTTGACATTTGATAACTTCGTTCCACTCTCTAAATGATATGTACTAGTTGCTAAATTTCCTCAAAATTCACATTGTAACTAAATTTGTTTTTGTGATTTGTTTTTTAATGATTAAAAAGTAAGAATTCAAGATCCAAAATAATAATGAACCGAATGAGGTATAATACGTCTACATGTGCGAGATTGGACTGAGAGGGGGGGGGGTGACTCTTAATCTCTTCATGATTCTGACTTCAATAAGGGCCTGGTATTAATAAGATGTAAATCTCTGCGTAGGTTTTAGATTGAGTATAGTTTAAGGTGCAATTAGCAATGAAGAAGTTACCGTTCCAAGGATACAGGATCCCCAAAACACCTAACTCTTGCAGGTTTTGATTCCGTGGACGGTTAGTTAAATCTTTGGAAGTATCAAGTATATTCTAAAAATTCAAACATAAGTCTATCATAGGCAGCACGCTAGCGCTGCCTAAGTAAAGAACGATGTGGACACAATGTGTTGTTTTTTTTGTTTTTTTTTCCATACCCGGGCACTTCGTATCGAAGGAGTCGTCGTAGAAACTTCGAAAAGGGCTGATTCGATTGAAAATTGGAGTGGCTAGTGCCCTTTTTAATAGTCGAAAGGAATTGGAGGGCAACTAGCCCCCCTCCCCCCATGCCCATTATCCCCCCAAACACATCCAATCAAAATTTTGAGATAGCCATTTTGTTCAGCGTAGTTGATTTCCAGATAAAAAATGTGTTTTTGAGGAGGACACTCCCCCACAACCCTCAGGGCAAGGGTTTTAAGTTATGCCCTGGGGGCATATAAGGTTTTTATAGAAGGCGTTGTCGTAGAAACTTCAAAACAGGCTCATTCCTTTGGAATTCAAAGTGCTAGTACCCTTTTTAATAGTCGAAAGTGATTGGAGGGCAACTAGCCCCCCACGCCCATCATTCCCCCAAACACATCCAATCAACATTTTGAGATAGCCATTTTGTTCAGCGTAGTTGATTTACAGATATAAAATATGTTTTTGAGGAGGACACTCCCCCACAACCCTCAGGGCAAGGGTTTTAAGTTATGCCCTGGGGGTATATGAGGTTTTTATAGAAGACGTTGTCGTAGAAACTTTAAAACAGGCTCATTCTATTGGAAATTCAAAGGGCTAGTGCCCTTTTTAATAGTCGAAAGTGATTGGAGGGCAACTAGCCCCCCCCCCACGCCCATCATTCCCCAAAACACATCCAATCAAAATTTTGAG